>JAEIIU010055919.1:0-16929 GCA_018874675.1 Drosophila baimaii
TAGTAGTCGCCTTCGCACACTCTCCTGGTGCGCTTCGTCACTACGTGGACTGCCGTCCACAGTGATATTTGTTAGGTAAACTAACATTATGTCTTTCAAAATATGTTCACCGATGCTAACCCAGAGTTAATTTAAATTTTAAAGTGGCAAAGATAGGTATACATCCCAGAACTCCAAGATATTTTTCTCTTTCATTCTTATGCTCTATACTTATCGAAACATTATCAATATTGTTTGTCCATATTGGTAACAAAAACACAAAGAAACATGTTTTTTTTTTCTGGAATCTAAAAATTATTTTCGGTTCGAATTTCGCTTTACTTACGAAATAAATTAGCGCCTCGGGTCGAAGTTATTCAGCTCCCGGAGGGGTGTATAGCCCTGAGAATAATTGCTTTGACTCAAAAAATAAATAAATAACTTCAAAAGTGTCTTGCTTACTCAAGGGTTCTATTATATCCGAAATTCTAGATGTCCTACTACAAATATATTTTTTTTACTTTAAAATATTCCCTTCCTTGTTATCTTTAATATTCCTCAGCATGTAGCTCAAGCGACACTTTGCTGGGGTATTTCTGCTATTTAAGGAATTTCCTGTCCGGAAACACTATTTAATTTGTCTGCCAGTGTACTGCCAAAGAATGGCCAGCATCCGCGGCTGAAGTTGCGGGGGCGGCGCTGGGGTAATCGCTGTTTAAATTTGTACTTCGTGATGCAATCATTCTGAATGTCAGAGAGACCTGGCCGGTACGCCACTCGCCGTTCGTACGTTAGGCGCCATAATGGGCCAACGCACACAGAGGCAGACGGGAGGCTGGACTGGCTAACACACACACATACACAGACACGAAAGCGGGCTTACACCCACACGCTGCCAGGGAGTTGAGGTCAGCAGCCAGCAGTTGGTGGTTTTCGGCCATTGTTCGGAGCTCCTTTTTTGGGCTGGGCCTTTGGCTGCACTCTGCGTGTTCTTTATTGATCTAAATTTGCGGCTTGCAAATTTGTGGCTCCTTTTCGGCGGATTTGCTGGCCCGGACGCTTATCGCCGGCATTCCGCGCGCAACGGCAACTCTTTCGATTCCTACAATTGCTGTAATTTCCCTTATAGATTTAGGCCCGGCTAATGAGCTCGGATCTTGGGCAATGCAATCTTGGCCGGCGGCCGGCGGCCGACCCGAGTCCGCCGTTAAAATTGTAATCAGTTAACGCTTAATTGGGAACGCGGCCACGCCCCTCGGCGGGCATGCAATGGCAAGCAACACAATGGGAATCAGAGGCAGAGATTAGGCGGAAGAACCGCTAAGCTAACTGCCCCAGCCAGCGATTTGCTTGATTCGATGTTCTTACCACTTGACTTGCCAATACATCACGGGAAGCGGGCCGCGAACGAAAAAGCGGAACCCTTTCATTACGGGGAAAACTAAAGCGAACATCGCCAACGAGAGAATAATGATGAATTGCGGTATTATCGCACGGTAATGCGGCGGGCAGGAGGCCCGGGCCCAGACCCAGACCCAGACACAGAACCACATAGGAAACTGAGGCGGGAAACTGGAGCACTTGCGCACGAACAGGGCCAGCGTGTCGGAAAGTCGGAGAGTTGGACCCAGAGCTCGGCCCAGGCCCAAAACAAATATGTAATTGGCCGGGCCGCAGACACGAAGGTGCGCTGGTATCACGTACTTCTGGGCCTGGCAGAGCCCAGCTCAAAATGCATCGACACGATGATTTATTTGCATTGCTAAAGCCAAGAATTTCACACTGCGAGCAAATGCCATTCGATTGAGTTAAGTGCACACCGAATTAAAAGCTTATTTTTTTAGCCTTGTTTCATAGAGATATGTGTTCCAACTAGGGATATAATTTTAATAATAATTAATTGAACATATTAAAGCAAAAACCAATATAATAACAAGATGCCGCACGCCATACGATTTTATGGCACGCGGCATTTTTTATGCTGTCTGCAGACTCTCTTGATATTTTTCTTTAAAAGCCAGAGAGAGCTCTCTAGGTCCAGCCGCTCACTTTCACACATACAGCGTCAGCCGATAACTGTGTGTGTGCACGTATCCTCACGCATTCTACATATTTTTGGATTTTACACTCTCAACTTTGTGACAGCGAAGAGAGCGCGATTTTGGTCGCCAGCAGAAAAAAAAGCACGCATACGTTAATGCAAATGTATGGCCGTTAATCATCTTGTTATGAAAAGGTCTTTAATACAAGTATTTTTTTATCAGTGTCCCCGATAGAGAGGAAAATCCAACACGTAGCCGTGGCCAATTTCCTAAACAACTTAATTGAATTGAGTGGAGGGCTGTGGGCTGTGGGCTGTGTGCTGCGTCCAACGTCTCGTATACGCAATGCCTGCTCGTCCTCCGTCGGCCTCATTTGCATTCTGCACTCTGCACGCACAGCCATAGATCGAGCTTAGATGTATAAAGAACTCCTACTTAATTCCCTTTGTGTACTCGGCACCGCCACACCCAGCCGCCTTCAACTTTAGCATTTCGTTCCCGTTTTGCAATTAAAGTTGGACTCGCACAGAGTCCGCCGAATGCAACGCCCCACAGCCCAGAGCCCAGGCCTCTCTGGCGGATCCACCCAAGACAATTGCCTTTGACATTTGGGCAGCCAAGCAGCCGAGCAGCTGAGCAGCTGGCGGGGCGGCTCGAGAAACCAATTTAAAAGCGTCAGGGATTTGCGGAGCTTGAGCTGGGACGAAGCGTTTTTCGCTTTTGTTTCGGCTCGGTTTCTGCCATAATCCGGCCCAGACTCGATCGCTCTCTCGCTCCGCGGGCGAAGCCGCACCTTTGTCGGCCTGTCAAACTGGAAAACTGGCCAAGAGCACTCGCCTAACCGTTTTGACAATTTACCACCAACTTGATCTCGGCTCTAGAGTTGGTATCAAACTCGAAGGCGAAGCTGCAGCCTAAAGCGGCGTTTATGCGATGGACAATTCAGGATGTGATTTTATATAGTTTAATGGGTTTACTTTATAAAACTGCGTATATTAGCACCTGCTACGTTTAAGTTTAATCTCTAATCTGTGACTTTAATTAAATTAAATATAAATATTATTTTCTTAAGGACTTCATAAAATTCATCACATAAACTTGGCACCAGTACAAGTCGCAATCGGAATCGGACCTGGCTTCGAATTCGGATTCGCATTCGGACGTCTGACCATTTGTATAATTGGCATCTCTAATTTTTTGCTGGGATCCCCTGCCAGTGACTTATTATGGAGTTGGTAGCTGGCCGCGGCAGTTGGTAGCTGGAAAATTCACGACCAGCGAGCCGAGCCGTTCTTGCGGCGGCCAGTTGAGCGTGAGTAATCGAAAAGCCGAGCGCGTTGCATAAATATCCAAAACAAAAAAAAGGCGCACAAGGAGAGGAAAATGGGAAAAACGGTGTACAGTAATGGAACTGGTTTGCGCTTTTGGGGCGGCCGCTCTCAGAATTTCACGCAGACAGGGGCAAAGGGGTCCGAGGTACGTACATACGAACGTACCAATGGCGATCAGCGTGAGCCAGTGTTGCCATAATGCCTGTCATAAATTCTCCAAATTACCCAACACGTCGCGTTTTCGAGCTCTGGCTTTGGCCCGGCTGATTGCAAATTGTGTGACAGCGGGGATCGCTCCACGTAAATTGAATTTATGCACTCGCCTTGAGCCGTACTCACTGGCGGGATTAATTGTCCGACGGTTCTGCAGGCCTTTGTCTCAGTGCATCCGTCAATCGGGGCCGACTTGACAATAGAAATGGATTTCATAACGTGGCCTCCGATTGATGGCAATCCGAGGATCGCGGCGCGGAGCATTGAACTCGGCTATCTTCCCGCGGAGATCTCGCATCGAGTCGGTTCCGCATTCCGCCCCTTGGGCAATCAAAAGTCCAGATTTGTGCCGGATTTTCATGTTGCGCTTATGTGCCGTGCATTGGGATCATTAATAAGCCATAAATGAGTTTTTATAACCATTCTGTAAAATCATTAAGTTCTAAAGGCAGTTTATGGCCACCACCAAGTGCGGATGGGGCAAATATGGAAAAGGAAATAGGAGAGATTTTATTGGCCGTGGGTAAGAAGATGTTCCAGATGTTCGGAGTAACACTTTGGGAGGCCCTGCTCTTCTAACTTCACTTCTTTACTGTCGTCCCCAACCACCAGAGCTCGTCAGGTTATGTGGCATATGGGGGCGTCAGAGAGTAGAGTTATTTGCACAAAAAACCTTTGTCAGAATCCAAAGCCAAAGCTAATTGCAAATGTCAGAGTTTCTTACCTTCGTTGGGGGACACATATGCACATTGCCAGACCATTTATTGGGTGTGTTTCGGTGGTCGTTGCAGAGCGCGACGAACTTGTTGAAAACGGTTTCTAAACTCAAGTTTATGGGCCACATTTTGTAAACTTTATTTCGCTTTGTCCACTTGGCAGGCACTCGAGGTTGTTGCTGTTGCTGTTGGTAGGCAGGCAGCTCGAGTTCCTCACTTTGAGCAGTTGTCAAGGCCCACGCGCCTTCAAAGGCGGCTGCTGAAGGCCTCTCTGCCGCTTCCCCGGCCTTTGCACACACACATACCTGTGTCTCGACTATATACCCAACATATATCCGCCGATGTGGCCGCGTTATCCATCCGAATTCATGCGCATTACGCGCATTTGCGTAACAGATTCAAGTGCGCGATACGGAGGGTCTCGAGTGCGAAAGAGAGCGAGAGCTGGCCCAAACAACGAAGTGGGGAAAACAAGAAACTGTTTTTTAAAAACCTTCTCCCCATGGTTGTTGCTGTTGCTGTGCTTGGGAGCATTACGCAGCAATACAAGTTTTCAAGTGCCTCGAAAGGGGGGAAAAAAACTGAAATATTTTCTGTTTCGTATTTGATTTGATGTTGGCGCGTAATGAGTTAGCAGAAGTTTTGGGCCGGAGTCGAGAAACCCGTTTGCCCCTAGCTCCTCTCGGGGCGGCCTACCATTTTTTCCAATTTAAAAAATTAACTGTGCTTTGATTAATACTCGATTATTCCCAGCACTGCATGTGTCTATAAATTACGGAGGTTCTTCTGCCCGGCTGCCCCTCTAATGTGTTAAATGCGGAGCGGCAAGTGGCGGTGATGGAAGGTCCAGGATGACAGCAGTAAATTGCAGGAGTTTTTGTGTAATTTATGAGCAGTTTTGCCGGCTAATTGGCCTAATTACGCTGCAGTTTGCTCTGAGGACAACATAAATTGCGGCTGGGTCGCCTGCAGACGCTGGCAATTCACACTTCCGCGATTGGGCCGTAGTTTGTTTTAGCCATTGCGCCGATGTAGCTGGCCAACTCGCAATCCCACCGCTGGCAAGAGTACACAACAACAAAAAGAGCTTGGGTTCAAGGTAAAAATAGAAATTGAGTAAAGAATTCTAACTGAAAACGGTGCTTAGATAATAGATATTCCATTTCATTGCTGGAAATATATTTCATAAAGAAGATCTTTAGTTTATCTTCTTTTCTTCTTGATTTTCCCTATTTTATACTCAAGTACAGACGGTTCCCTACAGGAGCGTACTTTTTCCCTTTCTTTTCTCCTATTTCGATATCTTTTTCGCGGTGCATCTGCAACGGCAAACAACAAAGGCAGGCGGCATCGACAGTCGACAGTTTGAGAGTCGAGAGTCAAGAGTCGCAAGTTGCAGGTTTCAAGTCGCAAGTCGCCAGACGCTGAGCCCAAGAATCGAGTGCAGGGAATGGCACCCAAAGTCAGACGGCAGCTTCGGCGAGAGCCTGGCCTGCAGTATGTCTGCTGCCAACATCGTGACTAATTACATGCGACATAAAGCGAAAGAAACGGCCCACAGCTCGCCAAGAGAGAGGCGGCGGCAGGGGGCGACAAGCTAAGCAACCAGGTCGTATACGTAATTGAAGAAAAAGTATCTGAAAATTGCCAAACAACAGCCATAGCGGCAGCGGCAGCAGGAGCAGTAATTGGCAGGAAAAGGCAACATCGGTGGCAGTAGCAGTTGCAATATCCACAGTACAGTAACTTGACAATTCAATAAAACTCTGGGCTCCGTCTGCCTTGGCAATTGCAGTTGAAAAGTCTAATAATCAGCTTTGTAATTTGAGCAATGCCAAAACTGAAGCCAGCTAATTGAAAATCGCCTTTCTTTTCTTTGCTTTTCCCGAAGCCCGAAAGCCGCTCGTTAAATCTGCATCTGCCAGCGAGTTGAGGAGAACAATTTATTTACAAGTATTTTTAGATCTGGCCACAAAAAACTGCAAACTGCAACTGCAACTGTAGTTTGGATTCTGGTTTCTGGTTTCTGGACGCTGCTGCTCTGTGCTTCTCATCTTGGACGCCCACTGGAATGCCATCGCCATCTGCTGAGGTTGCATTTTCAGTTGCCACACGAAAATAGCGCAAAGTAGTGCATCAATAAACAATAACAATGCTCCTTAGCTGCCGATGTTGCTGCTGCTGTGCCTGCTGCTGCTGCTGCTGATGCTGCTGCTGATGCTGCGGTGCCAGCAAACAGGAAAAGCCGAGGCAGAAGTAGATCTGCACAGGGAGAAATAAGGAGGAGCATGCCACCTGAGTTAATTTCACCTATGAAAGGAGTCTGGCATTTCTCCTGTGGAGAGGAATTTTCTTTTTGTTCCTTAAAAATATACATTCAGTGTTTATGCGAGGCCAAATTCATGCATTCAATGAATTCCGCAAAGAAAGTTTGAGCCTAAAAACCATTTTTTACATACTTGTGTGTGCCAGTGAATTTGGGAATTTCTTGTGCCCCCTTCCCATCAACTTTGCTTAAATTTCAAACTATTTTCTGACATATTCCTGTGCTACCATCTAAACAGTCATTTTATGTAAGAACTGAGTGCTGACTAACCCAATTCACAGTCCCCGGCTTTTCTCTCCGTGTGGCTGCTGGCCATATGTGCGGATGTTGCAATTGCTGCCGCTGGCTAGCAGCAGCCTGTCAATAAAAAACAGAAAACAGAGATAGGCCAGCAAAAAAAAAACGAAGGAGGAAAAAGGGGTAAATGGCAGGCTGAGAGCAAAGTGTGGCGGTGGAAAATAAAACATGTGCAAGCTGCAGTGGCCCGCGGTTAAGTGAAAGAAATCGCTGCCAATAGCGGAAATATTAGCGTTTACAGATCAGTAAGGGGGATCTGGGCAGGGGTCGAGGGGTGTACACCTCAAAGGCAAGCCTCTTACCCCCGAAAAAGCACAATGTGTCTATTATGGCCTCAGAATATAGATCTCAAAGGGGGCGGGCACCAGTGAGGGGCGTTGAAATCATGTGGAATATGAAAAGTATTTTCATGTGGACCGATGTCGATTCAGTTGGTTAATTTATTGGCTGAACTTGATTTTCTAGTTTTGTGCTCTCGAATCTATAACAAGATCAACTAGATTAGACTCGGATCGAAATCATTACAATATCTGGAGTATTTGGAGTGATGTAAAAATAAAAATATAAGCTTCTTACACAGATAAACATATTATTGACAAGAATGGCCATTAATATCACGGGGCAAATGGTAAAGTAATTAATTAATTCTGTTTTGAGTGTAACTGCATTTCAATTTATTAACTTTTAAAGAGCTAACAAGATTACAACAGTGTTGTAATGGTCTTTTATTAAAACTAGGTAAGATTTATCATATTCCACCTGAAAGAGGGAAATTGCGGGGATGTGCGAGTGAAAAAATTGAGTTAAAGTTGCTAACTTTTCATGTCCAGTCCAGGGGAATGTCCCTTCCCCACATGGCATACTTCGGGCATCCCTATGTCCCACATTCCCAGAGCCAAACTCCAAACTCCGAGTGGCAAACTCTATCAACTGCCTCGGGGCACTCCGGAATGCCAGTGCCTGAAGTGAGCTCGATTACATGCCACCCCCGTCAGGACCAAAATCAATGCATCCTGGCCCTAATCCAATTGTCGCTGAAAGGACCGGGGCCCAGACCCGAGGCGAGATTTTTGGCAACTCCGGCTGGCAACATCAAGTGCCTTGACATGCCAGGAGACAGACGGAGTCAAACCGATTGTGTTAAATCAAATGAAGCATAATTTTTACTCAATTTATGGGCATGCAGTTCCTCCCAGTTAACCCGCCGTTCCCAGTGGATCGCTTAGCCTGTCACTCCCCACATCAGAGGGTTGATGGTGGTTGATGACGAGTGCCAGGACAGGACAGGACATCATATTTCTATTAATGACTTGCATATTTATGAGCCCCCTTCCGAGGCTGTTGGCTCAACCCACCGCTTAGCCGGAACCAGACCCATTCCGAGTGCCCGTGGGCACTGCTTCGAAGTCGAAATGAGTGCAAATAGGCTGATTTTAATAATAAACAAACACGAGCACAAACACAAATAGGCATCAAATGTGTTCCGAGTCTATTTGAGTTTTGGTCTTGGCCGCCAGCGGCGACTGGATCTAGATTCTAGACGTACATACATAATCCAGATACACACTCGTACGTTTATGGTACACCGCCCCGAGAAGGGAAAATTTAACTGGAATTCGTTCACTGTATTCCGGGGGCTTCCCATTTCGAAATGCTCTCCTCATCCGCGGTTCCAGCTACCCGGGTGCTTTGATGTGGTTGCCTGGCCATGGATTTCGTCAACATGTGGCTCCGTCCAACGAGGCGTGCAGAGTCTTTAAATAAACAACAAAAAGCATGGGCAGAGATGCCTAGGAAGTTGCCAGCAACATGCTCCACATTTGCATATGCTCATCCGCGGATTCGCTGGGTGTAACGACCCAGAGATCGGCTCACGCTGCCACATTTGGGTGACCAAAAAGTGGAGTAGTTACGGCCAAGTGCCGGGCCCACTCGCTCTCTCCAGCTTTATGACCGCTTCTGTGCGGGCCCATCAACGGCGAGTTCCCACAGCCGGCGACAAGGCCTAATGCGAGGAAGACACAACAATGCCATATCAAAGTCACAGCGACAACTAATAGCGCTCCCGTAATGAAGTGTTAAGAAATATCAGACGGCCCGGCCCGCTAATGAAATACTCAGGCGGGAATCGCAAGGCAACTTCGGGTACAAGCCCAAAGTGTAATTGAGCGGGTTCCGCAGGCCTATCTGGGCCTGGTGCTCGTACTTTTTGATAATGATGGGAAAGACCAACTACATGTAGTTGGGTGTCTGTCACTTGGGGAACGGAGCCCCAGTGCAAGGTAAAAGTAATAACTACATAAGTGCTAATAAAGCAGTATTCTCTGGCACTTGGTTAAGGCCGAATACCTCTTATTTAGCTTTAGACCACCTAGACATCAGTTGATCACAGTCACAACTCTACATTGTATGTTTAAATTTTGTGCTTAGAGTATTGAGAGAAAGAATTGATGATAGATACAAATTTTTATAATATGAAATACAGCTATAACTTTGAAAACACACACCTAACTGGAAATAAGGCTAGATTTAGATACAAATTTACAAGGTGGCATAGTCCCGACCCATGCGGAGCTCTGATCTATAACTTATGTCAGAAATATAATATAATATAATAAAGTATAATATAGTACAAAGAGATCAAAATGGAGCATAGCTTTAATTGGAAGCTACAAGGAGTAGACTCACCACTTATAATATAAAGAAATATTCCAATAAGTGTGCTGAGTATGGCCAAAAATATCCACATATTTGAGGAGAAGTCCGATATATAAATCGATATTTTAACCACTGCCTTAGATTCAGATATGTAGAGCATTTACCCTATGCTTTCCAAATAAGGGCTCCTAGATGATGGCCTAGAATGTTTCCATAGGTGTAATTATTTAACAAGGAAATCATTTATTAAACTTCCCCGAGCACTTTCTTTAAATTACTCATATTCTTATTTTATAGTATAGTAATATACATAAATCGAAACTCGACTATATGCACACACAGGTATGATTTCTGTTTTTTTTTTTTCAGAACCCAAGTGCAGTAGATTTTCTATAACGTCTCTTTCACTTCCACAAAGAAAGCTCTTTGTAAACTTGGCTACCAATGTATATTTTAATACAAATATTATTGGAAAATAAGAAATTTCTTTCTGTTTCTTATTACATAAATATATAAACGCCAATTCAAGGCTGTATATAAAAACAGTGACTTCTGCTGAGTCTAAAAAGTAATTATTACTGCTTGTTTTTCTCTATTCAACTTCTTTTTAAGACAAGAATATCTAAACTTTTTTATTTTTGCGATAGTTTGATTGTAGTTTCTCTTATATCAGCAATGCCCTAGCACCTGAGATCCATACCTAGTGCACCGATCCAGTACATACGAAGCATGCAAGCCACCCATCCAACTTTTGGCTTAGCCACCCCCAAAAAGGCTTCACCAGAGACCCAACAAATGGAATTAGGAAATCTTTTTCGCCAAATCCAACAAATCATGTTAAAGCTGAACCATCGAGCTGGGGTCTAGTGGGTCTAGCTCGTCAGAATGCCGTCGGGCAGAGTGTTTACACCGCTTTGGGTTTTGCTGTTTTGAAAACTGTGCGGTCGGTCTGCAGGGGCGCAGCAGGCAGAGGGGGTCGGCGTGGGCGTATTGCGACATTATCGAGGGTGGAAAGACCCGTCGAAGAACAGCCAGACGGCAAGGGCATAAAGTTTATGTAATTATTTTTATGCCGACTCTCATAACTGAAGTGGAGTGTGTGTGGGTGTGCACTGAAATAAATCGTAAATCTATGCCAGGATAAATAATTAAACTTAAATTCCTTTCATTAAGAATGGATTCTTAACATATTTTCTAGCTCTCTCAGAAATAATGTATTTTATAATGAATATTTCTTTTACAGATCACAATCATGTTCTCCTTCTGGCATAAAATATGATCAAAGCATACGTAGTTTTGCTTTAAATTAAAATAAAATTTTATTGTATTTATGCCTAGTTCCATATGTTTTTTTGCCGTGTACCAGAGTGTTTGATTGCTCAAGTGTGCGTGTATGTGTGTCTCCTGGGGCTGTGTCAGCCCTTTTCCTTCGGCCGAGGCCATTCGACTTGCTAACTATGTGAGTTATGCAATGAATAAAATTAAATTACACAAATGTCATTGGCTGTGATGTTGCTCTGGTTGCTCTGGTGGCTCTGGTGGCTCTGGCTCCCAGCAACATGTTGCTAATGACAGCCAGATCTCTCGTCTCAGTCGGAATCCGGCAGATGCATTTTAATTAAAATCCCGAAGAAGGGCTCGCTTTAATCCGGAGCCCCCCTGGACGAGTATCCAAAACGGAAATTGCGTGCGGCTGTTGAAGTGTCGGTTGTTATTGCTCCACCACCGCCAGCACCACCAGGCCGCCAGCACCACCCACTATAACCCCCCAGATATGCATGTTTGTTGTCCTGTCTGCAGGGTTGATTTGGCAAACGACGCAATTTGTTGTTGTTTGCGCTGGCAGCATGGTGGGTCAGTGGGTGCTGAGTGGGTGCTGTTAGCTCCCGCGGAGTATGAGGTATTTGCACATTAAATACCGTGGCGTAACCCGGCAGAGCTTTCACTTTTCCAGTGTTTGCACACAGAGAAAAGCGCCTATACTCCAGATGCTTTAAGACACTATTTTCCTATGAAAGTTGCTTCGGTTTGCGTTATGCTTGCTCTCAGGAAAATATAAATCATACAAGTGTGTGATAGATTCTCATATTTCTTTTTTATTCCCAAAGCAACACAGTCCTATCAACCCTTCTATACAAATATATTTGTATACAAACGTTTGAATCAGGATCTATCCTAAAACTTCAATTTGGCAAAAAAGAAAAAAGCTGTGTATCATTAACACCATTTCATGTATTCGGGAATATCCGAATGTTCGCAATACTTGAAATCAGTGACGTCATCAACTGAGCTCTGCTTTTAAAATTCCAAAATAATTCTAGAACTTTTAACAAGAACACCTTATTTAAGATGTTAGTTGAAGCTGATCCTAACTCCTATTTCAAAATAAAATTTGAAACTCTAGATACCCCAATTTCCCTGTAAATCATAATAAAAATTAAAATTGAAATTATGAATGAATTTAAATTAAATTCCTGATTTATTACACAAAAAAGGGCGGAAGGAGGTGTACAACCTTTGAGACCCCATAGCTTTCCGTGCAGTGTGCCGCCTCCATGCATTCTATGCTCCCTGGGGCCTCGTAAGTGTTGCCAAGTTGATTGTTTTGGCCTGCAGTGGGGAACGGGTTAAGGCCAGTACAGTTGCCGCCGGGCAGACTCTTTGTTCCGTTGGACGGATGGTTAATTGCCAGCGAAAGCTCTTCTTGGAGAAGTCTGTCCTGTTCGATGCATAGGCAGCATATGAAATCATAAAATTTAACGATCGCCGTAGTGTCTGGCCGGCGTTTTGGCCAGGGGGTGGTTTTCTGGCCTTCTGGGTGACCGGGAACCACCCAACCTACCACCCAATGGCGCTCAGCTGCTAGGCACGTGTTCAAATTACCGTGAAGACGCTTAGGGGTGAATTCTCCGCAACAACAACAGCAGCAACGGAGACAACAGCCGGCAGCCAAACGACATTCAAATTGAGTGAGTGAATTAAAAAACCTGGCAATCACGAGAGTTGAGAGCGGAGTCGGAGAGCGAGCCAGAGAAAGAGAGAATCTCTAGTTCTCTCGGCGAATTTTACTATATTTGTAGCGAAATCCGAGCATACGTTCGAGCGCTCGCTTCCTTCCGTCCTTTGTTCGCTTTCCCGGCGTTTTTGGGGTTTGTTCGCCGCGCTTCGGACTTCCCTTCCTTGTAGCTGTGTTGGTGAGTGTGAGCGGTAAAAGGTTTGTTTGCGCTGGTGTGTGTGTGTGTGTAAGTGTGTGCGAGAGGTCACGGGGATCGTGCCTGCCAGACTTTTATGGCCATGGGTTTCCTCTGAGCACAGTGGTACAGGCAATGCGTTACGCATCTTATTCTTAAAATGTCTTTGGAATGAGAGTGCTTTTGTTTATATGCCAAAAACGACTTCCAGACAGAGAGATCTTCCTTAACTTCAGCGTCTGCTCAAAGCTAATAAACCGATTTACCATTAGGCGTAATTTATCTGGAAGGTTAAACCAATATTCTTTGAAAGAATGTGTCAAGTCTTTTCTAACTCTTTAATTACGACCGGATTACTGGAAGAGTTTAATTTCAGATATTATTTAATTTAGATAATAATATATTATAAAAGATAATCTACAAATATTCGTTTCTCCATTCTCAATTTTGTGAATTTATATTGAAGTTTTCAGTTACAAGCCCCCAAAATCCAGCTCCCAGATCTAGAGATCTTACTCTGCATAATAGTCTACATTGAATGACGTTGGTTGAGATTTATTTTCCACACGCATTTTTCGTGTTGGACCCAGCTCTGGGTACAAGTTCTATTGCCCTAGAGACAGAGAGAGTGCGCTCTTAAGTTGGTTGCTCACTTGTACAGCGGCAGCCGACGACTGTATGTGTGTACACGTATTCTCACACATTCTAGATCTGTACTCACACATGCAAGCGCATTCTATTCTTCTATTTTTACGCTCTCAGCTTCGAGAGAACGGCAATGGTACGGTATGGTCGTTACTCATCTTGGTAATTCCAGCATCTAAACTGTATTTAGTATATACGAGTCAGGTCCTGCTAAGCTCCCAGATCCTGCAACCTTCGAACCACAGTGCCCGGCTCTCGAAAGGTGAGCACTCGCCCACTCTCGGGCACACACAACCCCCCTTTCGGGCCGCTCTTTGGCTACATAATTTCAACAATATGCGTGCATCGAACACTGCGCCACCACAATCTACGAAAACGAAATCAGACATAAAAACATTACATTACAAACCCTTATTTTCCACACTCGCTAAAAAGAGGAAGGTAGCGGTGGCAGGGGCAGGGGCTGGAGCGAAACCAAACCAAAACTGAAACTGAAACTGAAGCAGCCAGGTCGCAGGACTCAAGGACGCGAGGCGCAAGCGGGGCGAGTTCTCTTGCAGCGACAAGGGATGCAAAGGCGAGCGCCAGATATTAACCCTCCTCTGGCTGAGTATTGGTGCGCCTTTGTGCGACGTGCGATGTGTGTGTGTGTGTGTGGTGTGTGTGTGTGTGTGTGAGCTGGAGAGTGTTGTGTTTTCGCCGTGCTTGTCAATCCCGCCGTGCCAAAACAAACGCAACGCGAGGCAAGAACCATCCGTGAGTGCAACGCGAGCGGAGGCCACGCGCTCCGTCCGGCCATTCCGCGAATTCCCAGTTTCCAGCGATAAGGCGCGCGATAATGCGAATTAATACTATAAATACATTTAATTCCGAGACGTCGGGTGAAGGAAATCCCAGGAAATTTCCAAGAAGTTGACCGCAGCGAACCGAAATCTCAGCTCATTCGCGTATTCTCTGTGCCGGCTCTGCCTTTGTTATTGTTTGCCGCTTCTTCGGTGAAATAGTTCTTTGTGTGCTCGTGTGTGTTCGTGTATCTGTGTGTGCGTGTTCGTATCTGTGAGTCAGCGCAAATGGCACTGCGCATCTTTGTTTGCCCCCAAAATCCGAGGCTCTCCTAGCCCAAAATTGGCAGTGAAAGCGGCGCCAAAACCCAGAGGAAACAATGAGCGATTCGTTCGATAACCTGCTAGCCGATAGCGATAGCCGAGCGATAGGCGATGGACCGCCCAACGATGGCGACTCCGACGAGGAGGTCATCGAGGGCATGGCGCTGCTGGAGGGCAACTACCAGGTGCTGCGCCAGTGGGTGCCGCCGGCCCCCAACTATTGGGATGCGCCGCCCAAGGCCGTCATCAAGTCCGCCGAAGTCAGGTAATCCCGTCAGCCCAACCAGCAACTAGCCACATGCAGCATGCAGCATGTAGCATGCAACATGCTTATGCAATTAAGAGTGCAATTGCTGCCGCCACATTTGGCGATTGCCTTCAATAAGTTTTAATTAAGTGCTTCGGGTTTGATTTGACAGCGCATTCCATTTTGCTGCTCACAAATTGCACAGCAATTAACTCGAATCAACTCGAATCGAAGCCGGAGCGGAGTGGAGCTCGAGCTTGGGCCTACACTGAGAGAACATAGGAGGTATATGTTGGCATAATAAAGGGATAAGGCCACCGAAGACATTACTCAAAAATGTACTATTCATTCAGTGAAGTTTTCTATTCGCATATGGTATTTCATGTCAGGTATTCAATCAGTTAAGTCACCTTAAGTAACTTGGAAAGAGCAGGCAGGCTATGCAACTTTGGCAAGATCGTTCCCCTGCAGGCTATAGCATAAAGTCTAATATCCCAAATACAGTCTAACAAGCCAGTTTATTCCGTTTATTTTGCATTACAAAAATACGATTTGGGTGATATGATATATTTGATATAACAGGAATAGCCTCATCCCGTAATGTACACTATTTTATAGTAAAATTAATGAGGATTTCAAGACTAGTGCCACGTTTATTTGCCGTGTGGCTTTCGGACTCGATTCCAATGGCAGCGATGGCAATCCCAGGCCGCTCTAACGGTCCAAGGCATCACAGCACTTGTCGCCACGCCGCCATTCAATAAAAGTGCAGTTATTTGTAACGCACTTTTATGGCCACACATGCGACTCGAGGCTCCAACCCGTACGAACTGGCCCGGCGGGTCCCACCGCCTCGGCCTGTCCCCGGGTCCGGTCGATGGCAATCTCAATGGATTTGGCCTCGGCGCCTGACCAATAATTTTCGCGTCCTAACAGCTTGCAATTCATTCAATAAAAATTTGATTATTATGGGCGTCATCAAATGCGGCGAACGGCATTTGCATGTCGAGCAGCAACTAACCGAAAGCCCATAAATGCGATATACATACATAGTGTAGTGTATGCAATACCCTGGTTGCACGGTCGCCAGATGGTGTATCGGTTGGATGATTGCTTGTCAGAGACTCCATTAATTAGTGGGTATGTTTCTTGGGGTCTCCAATAACCAATAATCACTTTAGCTTTGACATTGTGTTCTCAATTCAGTTATGATTTGATCGTGTATCGGGGATACAATGGATTGCGGTACCATTTTATGATCCTAAAGGAGGTCAGGCATATTTAAGGTAATTTGTAGTCGAATCACTTTAGTATTTGCGGTTTAACTAAATTATTTAACGTGCTAAGGCGTTATAAATATCTCAGATCGCTGGCTACACTTAAAAGTTCAGCTTGTTGTTGTTAAGGTTTTTATTACAGATATTTAGATATGTCGCTGTTAATGGTAAATGTACTTCATTCTGTAAATTTTGTAATACATCTTTGCACAGCAGTTAATTTAAATGTAACTTGATTTAATCTCTCATATTATTGCAATTTTTATCAGGGAAAACTTGATCTGGCTTTCTCTCATAATACAATTTTAACTTAATTAAAGATTATTGGAGATACATTTTAAAACATAGTGACCATATGTTACAAATTAACGTTCACTTCAACAGATCTAATTTACTTAAGTAATTTACATCATATTGATAAATTGTCCAAGCAGTACATATATTATATCATAAGTGTTTATAAATGTATACTTGTTTTGTACTATTCACATAAAATAAACAGTAAATATTTTATGTATTTTAAAGTTGATTTTTAGCTTTAAGGTTCTTTAGTGTTTATATTAATTCATATTAACGTTGGAGAATTTCAGACTTAAAATAAGGAAATCCACATAAGAAATCAATAAATTATTTGAATACTAATTATATGCATAAAAAAAACTTCAGTTCAGATAAGAGAGACATATGAATGTATGTATAAGGAAATGAAAATAAAATCTCCCCCTCTGACCTCCAACATAAAGCGCAGCCAAAGTTGATGAAAAGAATGCACTAGATTTCCCAAGTAACTAGGTAGCTCCGTAAATGTTGATATCCGATCAGTAGCGAGAGCAGGGGCGGATCCAGAATTTTGATAAAGGGGGGTCCAAAATTTTTTTTCTTCGTAAATATCTTCCATTGC
>JAEIIU010055920.1:0-12862 GCA_018874675.1 Drosophila baimaii
GATGACTCCTTCACTGCGTTGCAAACATCATGGCAAATTTATAATACCCTCTGCAAGGGTATAATAAGTACAGATACATTTCCATTTACAAAGCTAATCAGAAATATATATTATATCATTTTGAGTTCGTATATATTTTTTAACTGCACTTCCAGACACCAATTGAGTTTTGCAGTCTCATTTTTTTAGCTGTGGAATGCATTACAAATAATAAATAAATAAATTCAATTCAATTAAGGTTGAGAACTTTGACATTTGCTGTGTGTGTGTGTGTGTGTGTGTGTAAGAGAGTTCCTCGAACCCGTTTCCCATTTCCATTTTCGCACTGGCGCACTGAGCGATTTCGCTTTCCTTGGCTCTCCATGCCGTAATATTTATTTACGTATTTATTGGGGCCAATTGCAGCGTTTAACTCAATTTGATATGCTAATTTGCTCAACATCTTCTCGGTCGTCTATTGCCACACTTTCCATGTAAATATGCGGCAGGTCGTCTATCTTTGCGTTGTGAATTACTTGGGATTGCAACAATTTAAAGTTGCGGATCGCAAACATAACCACAGCTAGTTAAATCCAAGCCATGGGTTAGCTAACATGAAGTTAAGAAGGACTTTGAAGATGATATATTCAAGACATTTTTCTAAAACATATATTTTGTTTGTACATAAACCTTAGGATGTATCTTCTATGCTATATTTAGTATGATGCATTTTAAAAATGATATAAATAAATCCAGAGATTAGTTAACATGTTGTTAGGCTTGGTTCTTTATAGGTTATATTTAAGGAATTGTGTAAGAATGTTATACATATTCCAATAACCTTAGGATGTATCTTGTATGGTGCATTAAATATCACGCATATTTGTATCTTAAATAAATTCTAGGATTTGCTAACTTGAGGTTAGGATAGGTTATTATGATGATATGTTTAGGGAATAGTATAATGCTGTGATATGTTTGTTCAAACCAATATACCATAAGTCGTAGGATGTATCTTCTATGCCATATCAAATATCAAGTACATTAATTATAATTTAAATAAGTTCTGCGATTAGCTAACATGAGGTTCGGGAAGGTTATAATGAAGATACGTCCAGGGAATAATATAAAACAGTGAAATGTTTGTACGAGCCAATATCCTATATGCCTTAGGATCTTAGAATCATCTATACTATATTAAAAATAATCTAAATAAATCCAGAGATTAGTTAACATGTGGTTAGGCAAAGTATTTAAGAGGTTATATTTAAGGAATAGTGTAAGGATGTTATACATAACCCCATAACCTCAGGATTTATCTTTTAAGCTGCATTGAATATCACGAACATTAAGATATGCTTCTAAATAAATTCTAGGATAGGCTAACATGAGGTTAGGAAAGGTTATTACCATGAAATATTCAACGACTAGTATAGAAATGTGATATGTTTGCGCAAACTAAATTCCCATAAGCCTTAGGATGTATCTTCTTTTCTGTATTAAATGTCAAGCATATTAATTATAATTTAGGTCAGTTCTGCGATTAGTTAACATGCGGTTCGGGAAGGTTATTACAAAGATATTTTCAAGGCATAGTACATATAAAGGGTAAGATTATTACAATGATATGTTCAAGAAATAGTATAGAAACTGTGATATGTAACCATACCTCCTGCATATTAAGATACACATTTACATAAGTAGATACTTACTATACCTTACTAGTCAGTAAAATTAAATATTTGATAGTTACATAAGCATTAACCAATAATAACATGATAATAATAATAATAATTAAAATATTACAATTTATTTGAATCATAATAAACTTGACAAAATTTGATTAAGTAAAACCAAGATATTTATTTCCTAAAAATCGCATTCCTTAGAAAATACTTACCCTATGCAATTTAGGATAAAAACTTCCCAAAAGTCCGATAACAAGAGGTTCCTATAAATCACTCAATGCTGCCAGCTCATCAAGCAGACCCTGTGGGGATCGATTGACGCAATCAGACCCTCCAAAAACCAATTAATTTCTGGAGTAATACGTGCCGCCACCGAGTGGCCTCTGAAATTCAAGCGTAGAATCATCATTTATATGCGGCGAATGTAAACAAAGCCACGGATTAAAGTCTACTTGGCACGAGCGGACACCCGATAGCAGTGGGCATTCGTATCCGATATACGATATAAACAGGATGTGCAAATGTAAACGATGCGACACCTGTTGCACATCCACATCCGAGGCAACAAAATGTGACTCAACTTTGTGGTTGTTTATATATTTTCAGCCATATGTCTCAGCCTGGAATGCTATTACTTTGGATAACAAATTAAGATATATACATTACTATATAATATTTGTATGCAATTTAATGTCCTGGAGCCTCTTAGAACTTATAGAAAATGTACCGAATGTAAAGAAAGACTAGAACCCAAGCGTAGTTCCTAGGAAAAAGATTTATATACATTTGTGTGTGTACAGAACAAGGTGGGTAGGGATCATCGGGTCAAAGACCCAGGTCTGGGGTTCGCTCCAAAGTTTCCCCAAAGTAAACACGTTTGGGGAACTGAAAAAAAACGAACTGGTCGTAAACTATATAGAGAGAAAAGAAGCAGAGGGCCCCGAGAACCATTCCAAAGTGTCCTAAGTGGAAAACGTGTATCTTCTAGTATCCCAGCCCAGATAAGATAGATTTGTCCAGGGGGTTTGCTTTGATTTTCCTTGTTTTATTTTCTTGTTTATTTTCGCATGAAATGTGGTGTGTGTGTGTGTGTGTGTGTGTGTGGACACACAACAAATAATAAACCATAAAGAAATCATCATCATTCATTTTGTGTGGGTTTTATTCTCGTTTAATGTAAGTATTTATAAGTATATGGAATTGAAATTGAAACTTAGCTTAGGGCTTGGCTCGCTAATCTCCGTCTCCGCGGATAAACAAGCATTGTTACAAACATTTATTTGATTTTCGATTGCTTCTGCTTTATCTTCGTTAAATATTGCTTTTGAGTCTTTCATTTTTTGTTTGTTTGTTTGTTTGTTTGTTTGTCTTTTCCACGCTTACACTTATCGCTAGGATGTATACATATATATTTATTGTATTTTCCTTTTTTAGCTTTACAAAAATATATACGCCTATAAATATATATACATATATATATAATATATATATATATATATATATTTAAATTGATTTGCTCTTCTGTATCGATGAGTTCGTGTGTGTGTGTGTAAAAAAAAATTGCGCTAAACTAAATAAATGCTACCAAAGATATGCAAAAAAAAAAAGAGGGGGGCGAACTAAATAACTAAAATTATTATTATTTGCTGGCGAAAATTGCTAAATTAAAAGTGTAAAAATTGAAATAAAATATATGTATGTAGTATTATTTGCTGGCGTTTTTTCTCTTTACTAAGTGTAAATTATTGTTTGTCTTTTTTTTCGTATTGTTTTTTGTTGTTGTTGTTTTTTTTTAGCATATTTTTGCTTTTTTTTCTTTTCCTTGTTTCTTTAGATGTCTTAATCAATGATCACAACTCTTAGCATAAATATTACTCGCATGTGGCATTCATATAAATATATATATGTATGTATATATCTTTCTGTACGTCTGTATATTTATGTATAAATATATGTGTGTAATTGCTTACTAAAAATATATATGGATGTGTGTGTGTGTATATAGTAGATCTATCATATCTCGCACAAAAAAATATATAATATATACTCGTACATTTAGTGTCTGACAAATGTCATTTCTCCTGTCTTTTAAAGGTTCCCAAAAAAATGCTCTTCGAGATGGGCATGGTCATGAGCCTGGGTTCAGGGATCGGGGATCGGGAAATTCTTGTATTTGTTTTTTTTTTTTTGTTTGATTGTCCCCGATCCCGACCTATAGGTCCATCTTAATGGCTTACATCTCTGGCTGCGGCTAGTATCTGTTATTGTTTCGGTTATTGTTATGATTGTTGTAGGTTATTGTTGCAATTGTAATTGTAATTGTACGTGTCTTGTTGTTGGTTGCAAAACAGTAAACACAAAACGGTTGTTGTTGTTGTTGTTATTTTTTTTTTTAAACCATGGAATTCGTTGATATGTGTTCATTAGCTCGTCATTAGCTCGAAAGGCCTCATCTACATCGTCGGCTTGGCTTCTCCCCTTTTTTTTTGTTCCGATTTCCGATTTCCGAATACCCCATTTTCCGACTGCATCTTATCATCGTCTTAACCCAATTTCGGCTGCATGAAACTGCAATAAAAAAAAGAGATATATACATAGTGAGAGGTTGAAGTGAGGGTTTTTTTTTATAGAATAATGACTAGTTTTTTATGGCCTAAGATTACACATTAGATATCAGAATTATGTTGAAAGATGACAAAAAAAAACAAGATAAGATAAGATTCTGGGATACTATTTGAATTTCTGGACAGCTGTCTGTCTCTATGATTGGGATTCTGGAATTTATGCGCTTATAAAACATTTTAATAAATAATAAATAAATGGTGAGTTAGGGTCTTGGCTTAAGTACTAAGTACCAATACAAAAAACTTAAACTTATATAATTTTCGATATACCAAAAATGTATTCTTAAAAAAATTTGTATTCCTTATGATTATTGTGTAGTATTTAAATTATTGTTTTTTATTTCAAATGTATTTTTGTATATAATTTATAAGTAACACTTATTGTGCTGGGAAATTTATAATAAATAAAAGTAATATTTTGGGTTTTTACTT
Organism: Drosophila baimaii; assembly: GCA_018874675.1. Classification (NCBI taxonomy): domain Eukaryota; kingdom Metazoa; phylum Arthropoda; class Insecta; order Diptera; family Drosophilidae; genus Drosophila; species Drosophila baimaii. The sequence continues at coordinate 4,724 of JAEIIU010055920.1, forward strand.
TACTTCCTTAAGATTAAGTTGGATCTTACTTTTTCATATATGTAATTTAATTATATATTTAATTACTACTTCCCTAGATGGGCACGCAGCAGGACTTACAGCTCTCGCTTGCGTTCAGGGACTCGTAAAACTTAATAAAAAACAATACCACTGAAATGTGACGTCACAGAGTTGCATTCTGAAGAATAGAAAAACAAAATGGAAGGAAGAGCCGACGCACTTTCTGCTCAATGGCTCTTTCCCACTAAATTTCGTGCCCAACACTGATTTATTCATGTATTATGAATCTTCATAAGATCTTTTAACCTTTTAGACATTTATGAATGCCAACATTTAAGTGAACAAATTTAATATAGATCTTTTGAATTAATTTCCCATTAATAATATTGGAAATGTTAACCGCATAAATCAATTAGAGAATAATAACCTAATAACCTGAGAATCGCTAACTACAATAACTAAAAAATTATTGTCTAATGCTCAAACATTTTCCCAACTTTCCGCTTTTCAAAAATTGAGTTTCACTCTTGGCCTGACACTCTCGCTCGTTTCTCAGCGCTGCGGCGCTAATTGAAAGCAATTAATGCAATTAAAAGCCTGGGAAATGAGTTGCCGACTTGGCGAATTAAGTGCGTGCATAGTGAAAATAAAAAATAAAGTACAAATAAAATGGAGAGCAAAAGTTTTCGCGTGCCTTTCAAACAGAAGCAAACAGCCAGCGGGGATCAAAGTGGGTGGGAAGTGGGGCTTTTGGGTGTGACAGAGCGCTCCCATTCATTCATTTGTTCATTGATACCTCAAATTGGCGGTCAGACGAAAACCACATGGGTACTTTGGGGATACAAAACAAACAGAATACTGAAAAAAACACACAAACAGCAGAGGCTTATTTGTTGATTACGATCATCATCATCATCATAAGCTGCGGAGGAGGCCGCTTAAATTGTGTGCCAGCCCGCCCGTCGGCCATTAATTGAAACTACGGTCCAGTAGAGATCCATATGGGATCTTGTGATCTCTGATCTTGAGAGGTGAGGAGGCCATTCGGCGGGGGCGGTGGCGGATTCGGATTCGAAATGAGAATGAAAATGGAAATGAAAATGTGTGCTAATTGCAACACTTTGTCACCAATCAACGGCAACAGCATCTGCGCCTGTTCGTTTATCTGTATCTCGGCATCGCGGCGGTATCTGTATCTCGCACCTTATCAGGTCTGTTTCTGTTTCTGTTTCTGTTTCTGTTGCTGTTCCTTTGGCCACCCCTCGCATCTGGAACTGACGGAGCCCGCCCTCGATAAGATAAGTGCCCGAAACTGTCACGTAGTTGCCCAACTTCTAATTGGCATTGCATGTCCCGCGATCCCAAACGGAAAATGTCTGCACATTGGGCAACCCAATGGAACGCAACTCAAGTCGAGGCGAGTCGAGTGAAGTCAAGTCGAGCCCGGGGTAAAGTCAAGTCGACGCGACTCGGCGACTCGGCGACTTCACGCTGATTACGAGTCCGAGACAGCCGGAGAAACGACGTTGAGAGAGTACGTTTCCTTATCTCCGCTGTCCGACGACGACGACGACGTTGCTGTGCCCAAAAAAATAACCACACCGAAAGAAACGTTCAATGTGAATCCAAAGAAGATGGTTAGGTTATTCTTTTCACTTTTAAAAATATATAATTAAGATACTATTTTTATGAAACTGGGTCATCAAAAATTAAATGATAAGTAAGACCATCAGGAATTATTTGTATGTTTATCTTGTTATTAGAAAAGACATTTTCAATGGTATTTTAACAAATAAAGTATTTCAATGGTGCATTTAAAATGCCAAGGCATAGAAATTTAACTATGAGATGAATTAAGAATATGTTTTTATTTATGAAAAATCCTTAAAAAAATTATAATCCTTAAAAGACATTGTCTTACTTCATCGGGATATTAATAATAAATAAATAAATAAATAATTCAGCCAAGAAATATATTTATATAGCTTTTGTTCTCGTGTAGAGATGGCAAGCTTGGCTCTTAAGAATATCAAAATCTTGAGGCCGAGGCAGTTTAAAAAAATCGGAGGCCATTGAAACAACTAATAAATAATGAGCTTGTTAGCTTGGGTCGGTGGTCAACACTGGTAGCTACAATTGGACTATTAAATACCCTGTATTTTGGGAATAATTAACCTAGAATTTTCAAACTGGAAAGGTGCTTTTGTTACATAACCTGTATAATGTAACAAATGCTTAAATAATTTGAAGAGACTAATATGAAGTTTTCTAACCACTTTTTCAGTGTTGGTAAGTGATTTTTAAAACTATGTGGGCAGAGATTTAAGCAAGTTTTCTATAATATATTAGGTTCAAGTAGTGAGACTTAACATAAGCCTCGAATTAGAGCTAGGCTCCGTTTTGATCTATAATATATTACTCCCATATGTTTCTATGCCACAAATATCTAAAATATTTAGATCAAACTAATTTGTGTTTTATTTATTATATAAAAGTAAAAATCAGTGTTGATTTGTGGAATTTCGTTCACAAATCAGCACTGTATCTTCAAGATCTTAGGGATCACTATCAAATTTGATCACTGTAAATGGTATAACTATCGTTGGTATTCGTCACAAAATGGTCGTGGAATGTAAACAACCGCCGCTTGTGGGGAATTTCAGAGGGCATCTCAAGTAGAGAAATGCCAAGCCAAAAGAAGTCTGAAAGAATCTTTGGCTTCTTCTACTGCTTCTTCTTCTTCTTCTTTTTGTTTTTCTTTTTCTTCTTCTTTTGCCCTGCTGGCAACAGTCGCCAACTAACTGCTGGTCAAACTGGTTTGTCCCCCTCTCTCTATCACTCGCTTACTCGCTCTCCGTGATTGAGCAGGATGAAGCTATCGCTGGCTGTTGCGCATGCGCAGCTGCCATCTCGCTTGCACCGAAGCCGGTTACAGCTCTTCTCTTCATTTTTTTTTTTTTTGCTGCTAGCGTTACGCTTAAATGAGCGCGTAACACCAGAAGAACACTCTCTCTCCCTCTCTCTCTCTCCCTCTCTCTCCTTCTCTAATGCTCTCTCAGTGAAAAGTGTTTCTTTGTTGTCTTGGAAAAACATACATTTTTACTGTCATTAGTTTAGGTACATCTTGGGGTACCTTCTTTAAATGAAAAACTGCTCAAAAGATTGGGAAGACATTGAAGATTTCTATTTTTTCGATATTTTTATATGTATTTTTTATCGATAAATATCGACATTATGACATTTTTCCAGCTTAACTTGTAATCTTAAGTCCTAATCGAGGTTCATACTTTAATCGAGGGAATTACTTCTATTAAGAACTGTGTCTAGAGGATAAATATGCATCTTTGACTGGGTTCTGGGGGGCAGGCAGAAATCTTGGTGTCTTTTGGATACTTACTGGCACTTGGGTTCGGGCTTGCGCTCAGGACTCCGGACTCCGGCTCAGGCGTCGAAGGGCCGCTTGTGGGCGCTGTGCTCGTCGCCACCCATCTCGCGGGACAGATCGGCTATGACCTCCTTGTAGATGAGCGGATCGATGTTCTTGCCCAGCTGATAGAGCAGGAACCAGTCACCGATGTTGCACTTGTTGGCCACCAGCTCCACCTCCTCGCTCTCGGCCAGGCGGGAGCGGGCGCGGAGCAGCAGGTGACGAAGCTTGGGACCCGCCACAACGGCGATCCGGTAGATCAGCGAGATGCCGGACAGGATGCTCAGGATGATGAACCAGAACCAGAGGAACACGTAGATCTTCTCGTTGACAATATTCAGCGGCAGCACGCACAGTCCGTCGAACTTCTGCACATTGCCGGAGGGACCGTATTTGTGGAAGGTACACTTGGTTACCTTGGGAAAGACCCGGGCCATCGGATCGATGCGCTCGTCCGGCTCCATCTCGGTGAACTTGAGCACATCGCTGCCGTAGGTGCTGAACTCCCCATCCAGGAAGAAATCCACGAAGTAAATCTGACCGATGACATTCACAAAGTTAAGGGCTTCACAGACGAAGAAGCGGAAGGCATAGAAGTTGTGCCGGTTCAGGTTGCCGATGAAGTAGTCGACGAGGATCTTCTTGCGATCATTCTTGCACTCCTCGTTCACAATGGGGCTGTTGAGGTCCATGACCAGCATCTTGAGGCGACCGCCCTCCCAGGACTTCCACAGGTAGCGCGGCACATAGAAGAGGATGGCCTGGAAGAAGAGGACGAAGCACACCCACTGGTAGTACTTGTGGTACTTCACCTCGTCCTCGCCCTCCACGTGCGACCCAACGCCCGGCTGCACCACATCCCGCCCGGTCACGCCGGTCAAGCGTTCCGGCACCGTGAACGTGGAGTAGATCCAGCAGTAGGTGTCCATCACACCCAGGGGAATCTCGTCGACGATGCAATCGATCGGATCGCCGATATACTGGCGCGAGGTGACCAGCAGCGAGAAGGCAATCAGGATGATCACCGTGGCCTTGTAGTGCATGCGAAAGACATTGTTGTCGATGCACACCTGGTCGATCTTCAGCAGGCCCTTGACGGACCCGAACACATCAAACATCTTGGCGGCGTCTCTGGCCTACGGCTTGGACTTGGACTTGGTTACACCACACAACACACGGGAACGGGGATGGACTCTCTGCTACAGGTGCTGCAGGCTAAGCTGTCGTGTTTTTTCTTGCGGTGTTTCGGTGCTGTGCTGGCTGGCTGGCAGTGCTCACACGTTGTCCACCATTACTCTTCAGTTTCTGTTTCAGGAATGCACACGAAAAAAATAGTAGTAACTGCGGGCGGCAGCGATCGCAGAGACAGAGATCGAGATCACCCAGCGAGCTTTCGGCTGCCTTCGTTACGGTGCCTCGGTTTCGAGTCGGATTCGGATTCGGATTCAGTTTTCGCGCTCTCCAACGCGCACAGAGAGAGAGAGTGAGTGAGTGGTAGGGTGTTACCACGACGGTTACCCAGGTAGCTGTTTCCGTCGCAGCGGCACTGAGCGCTTCGGATAGAAAACTATAACTGTTCGGCTTTTCGCCGAGCCCAAGCGCTTGGCTCCGTCATGGCATAAGTATATTGAGCAGTCCATTCGAGAGAGCGACCCTCTTTTGAGGACTGTATTTGTTCAGTCGTTCGCTTGCTATCTCAGTCCAGCGCATGACTCTGCAAATGCTTAGAGTCCTCAACAAAGCCGAATGGAGTGCCATGTCTAGTTATGCCATGGCGAGAGCCAATATCGCGCTCTCTCTGTTTCTCGCGCGCGCAGGTAAACTCCACCACATGGGGTGGATCTTGTTACACCCTATGGGTACAGGGTGCAAGGGTTGTCCGATTTAGTGTCAAGAGAAAATTTCTACATAGATATACAAGTTAAAATAAATAGGCTTGTTTGGAAATGTAAGTACAAAAACATAGGAATTATAAAATAATGAAGCTACACCCATATATTTATACAATAGATTTTATATCCCTCTCTCCAGCGGAAAGTCCTGGCAGCTATCTCGGTATATGTAGCTAAATTATGTACAATTATGTAAACAGTATACAAATAAATAAAATATTCCCCTCAAGTCAGTCTTCTAAGGTTCAAGCCCTGTTGGTCCTTTACTTCTTCAGTTACTTTTTTATTTATTTTTATTTGGGTTCAATGTGCTGCTGAATAGGCGTCTGTTATTTGATTTAACTAACAGAACTTTGGGTACCGGGTACCTCATAGTCGAGCACACTCGACTTTAGCTTTCTTACTTGACAATTGAGTGACGCTCTCTCGCCAGCTCTCTCTTAAACTCTCTCTCGCTCTTTGTCTCTCTCCGCAGATGAAGCTGCGTTTTCATTTTCCAAAAGGGTAACAAATCCAACTCCGCGAGAGCGCGAGAGAGCGCCCAGACTCATGACTCAGATGGCCACTCAAGCTGCTGCTGCAGGAAACTCGAAATGAAAGAACAACAAAAAAAAAAAACCAAAAAGGAAGCAGACCAAACTTAATTACTCCCATTTTATTGTTTTATTAGGATTATGTTTGGCGATTGGTCTGCTTTAAAAACTCACGTTGCACCGATTTCGTTGCAACTGCAATGGGCTTCGTGCAAACAAAGCCCGGTTTCATCCAACATCTGGCAGCCTTATCCGGAAATTAACCCTAAATTGAATTTTTCCCACTAAACATAACTGAAGGTTATCGTGCAGCTCCGGAATTTATATACAATTTATGAACAATTTCCAAGAACACATTCTTTAAACACAATTAGGGGTATATGTAATTATAATTCGATTAGAGGTTTAGAAATGCAGCTAAGGTGTTTATAGCCAATAAACACACAAATCACAAAAGTAATAATGAAAAAATTTGTTTTTAAATATATTTGTAGGTTAAACTTTTTTCTTAAAATACGATTTAAGAAAAATCCCTGAAATTGTCAAATTTTAATTGCAAATCTGTGGATCTTCTAGGGTTAAGTTTCTTCTCTTTTGTGGTTTATTCAGCATCAAAAGACTTATGATTTAATTCCATCTGGCAACGCCAACGACCAATGCACTTAGCCCCCCTCTTCTCCCTCTTAAAACCCCCCACAAACAGCAACAACAAAACCTCGAACTTTTAACTCATCTTCTGCCATATTGAAACTCCATTTGCTTGCGAGTGTGTGTGTGTGTGTGTGTGTGCGAAGTGCGGAGGCGACAAGTTCTTGGAACCCGTTGTCAATTGAGTTGGATGTGGATGCTGGAGTGGCTTTTTTTTTTTTGAGCTGGCTGCTGCTCCATCGCCAACACAGGCGAAGAAGACAAAGCACACAGAACCAAAGAGGGCGAAGAGCTACAAAGAGAGAGGGGGAGAGAAAGAGCGCCACAAAGGAGATGTATGAGAAACCATGGCTTTCACTGCATTTCTATACCTGCACGCTCGCACACTCACACACACACACACACATTGACTTGATAATTCCCAAAACAATTACCAGAATGCCAGAATTTACCTGGCTTCCAGGTACCCAAAAGAGTGGAAAGAACATATTTAGCGGGATTTTTCATGCCCTTCCAGGGGCGAGCAAAGAAGAGGAGCCATAGAGGAACCGACAACCTCAACTACCTGTTACACTCGTTCTTCCTGCTCTCTCTCTCTCTCTCTCTCTATCTATCTTTTGTGCTCTCTCTCCCCACTTCTCAAGTTCTTTGGTTGCCCGAGATTTCTTGTTCTTTTCTACCTGTCCCCGAAGAAACTATCTCAATTGTAAATTAAACATTTCAATCCACGAAAAGGGGCTTATCTGGTTAATACTAATATATGTATGTCCATATATATGTCTGTGTATGCTATATAGTAGCCCTCGATTGCTTGAATTCGATTGTACAAAAGAATTAAAGCAGTCTAGAATGTCGTAATACTCGGTTAGTTTCAGTATTCCAGTATTTCCACTGATAAGGAAAAAAAAGCAACACCAAAAAACGCACAAATAGAGCGCTTTCCTTGGGCTGTTATAACACCAAAGATCTGAGTTGATAGGAACTAAATAGATCGGAAATTGAGAATTTTTAACTTGGGAATATGTGAAGGTTCCCCTTGACTGACACTCAGCGAAGAGGAACTTCATGGTGTTTCTGGGTTTCAGGGTTCTCACGATAAACTAAAAAAAGAAGCAAATAAACACTGACTTGGTTTAGGGGTCATTTTCGTTAAGAAACCACTAAAAAGTAGGGTTTAAATCTTAAGCAGATTGGTAATTTTCATTAAAATTATAGAAAATAATGTAATACTATTAAATAAAAGGACTGTAATCCTTATATAATATTTTTACTTCGAACGAAAGAAACAAAAACAAGTAAGAAAAGCTAATTTCGGTTGCAGCCGAAGCTTATATACCCTTGCAAATCATTTGTTACTTATTATAAACGATTTTGATAAAATTAAACATGTATAATGTAAAATGTATGCAACATGTAAACTTCATATGTAATATATGAATTTAGACCGATCTTTTCTATGGCAGCTATATGATATATTGGTCCGATTTCAATGAAAGTTCTAGGAGGTGACTATAATTATATTATAAAGGCACAAATAAAGTTCACATTCACATATCTTAAAAAATAGCAAAAATATGCCAATTTGTCCATATCGTTTCTATGGCAGCTATATGATATAGTCGTCCGATCCGGCCCGTTC
>JAEIIU010055920.1:12912-23402 GCA_018874675.1 Drosophila baimaii
ATATCGTTTCTATGGCAGCTATATGATATAGTCGTCCGATCCGGCCCGTTCCGACATATATAGCAGTGAGGGCATATAGAAGACTATGTGCAAAGTTCCATTCAAAAAGCTTTAAAATTGGGAGACTAGTTTGCGTAGAAACGGACAGACGGACATGGCTAAATCGACTCGGCTGTTGATGCTGATCAAGAAAATAGGGGCGGAAATGACTTCTTCACTGCGTTGCAAACTTCTGACTAAAATTATAATATTCTGCAAGGGTATAAATATAATATATAATATAATATATAATATAATATCAATACTATACATCTTTAACTTATTAATAATACCCATACCTAGAACCAAAAACCTAATAAGTTTTAAATACCCAATACCTAAGTTGTAAGTCTTACTATTTATGAAATTAAAATATATATCGCCTTCAGTTATACAAAATCGATTTATGATCATTTTTCTGCTTACGTAAGTGTGCCCCTAAATAAACTCACTACAGTCGACAACTTGATTTATTTACCTATCTGTGATCTGAGCTCGGAACGAGAAAATATAGCCCCGCGGGAAAGATGTAAATTATTTTTGCAAAAGCCAAAACATAAATAAACTTAACTGCCCACGCCACGGGTCCGCTGTGTCCTCTCAATCAATAATTATTGGGGATTGCAACCTGAGAGACAGTCGCGCGAGCGACAATAAAAATCAGTTATAAAACCATTAGGCCTATATGTGAGTATATATGTTTATATGTATATGTATCCCTAAAGAAGAGACGGCTACTGTCTGGGCTATAAATAGCGCCAGAAAAACCGCAACGAGCCGACGAGCTGAAGCCTTAATTGCTTATAATAAATCAGATTGGATCCGAATCAATCCCCCTTCCCCATTTTCAGTTGTCAGCACAAACATTTCTCATATTTTGCACAAGTTACCAGTATTTGGCTAAAACGAAACAGGCCAAAAAAAAAAAAAACGTTGGACATGATAAGCGATCCAATGCCAAGGAGTAAATTGTTTAGACAAAGTTTGTTTTTTGATCGCCGATCGGCTTTTGCCTTCAATATTGTTTATGTCTCTCTCTCTGCCAGTATCGATGTATCTGTATCTTTCTCACGACGCACACAGCTACACGGAGCAAAAAATATTAAGTACTTAAAAGCTAAAACACATCCTTAATTATTCTATTTGTTCAGTCAAAAAGATACAAATTAGTACAGCCAAAAGATATATTACAAAGATTTATATAGGACTTGTGTATCTTTTTTATTACATTTTTTCTGCCTGTGAGATTGTCATTTCCTTTTGGTTAATTAATTCGGCTTAGTCATCGTGTGGCGAGCGAAATCAAACTTTAACACATCTGAAAATTCGCCGAAAAAGTATCTGCGTCACGCATAAAAGCCTGGGCAAGTAAGAAGATACATCATCGATTCGTATGGAGATACTTTTCCCGTGGGAGCGAGCTTATGCAACTCGAGCAAGCTCAACACAAAATCTGATCTGTGTTTATTTGCCTTGGCGCTGGCTGTCGCCAAGTATCGCGTGGATACTTGGATACTCAGATACTTGGATACTTTTGTTTGCCTAATCAATTGCTTTGGCAGCTCGTCGTCGTTGTCGCCATCATCAAAGCAAATAAATCCCAGTTGATATCTTAATAAATTAAATGATAATAAAGGTCAGAGTGTGGTTGGTTCTAAGCCAAATCTGAGGGGGAGTATATGGCTAAGAGAACCCACAATCACGTGCTTAAAATACAGCAGCTTCGGGCCTGGCATTTACATAAATATTGAATTACAATCGGGGTTAATTAAAGAAACTCCGAGATTACTTCTATGAATGTCAAAAACACTTGTCAGACAGTAATTACGATTTGAATTGGACTTGACTTGAGACTTGACTTGACCCAAAAAAAAAACAAGCCTGTGGGGGGGACAACAACTTTTCAATAAGCGAACAGACATTAAACTGTGATATTTGAAGATATGGCTAGATCAGCACAAGCTTTACAGGGATTTTAGCTGAATTTAAAATTTGCGCTTTTCCCTTACATAAATTCTAAGTTTTCCTTTGCAAACACACTTTCACTTTTTCAGCAAAATTTGCAATTGCTGCGCGTGCGGTGTGTATATAGCTTAAACATATATATATATATATATATATATATATGCCTGGTAATCAAATCTTTAGCCGAGGGTAAAGTGTGGGGCGCCTTGCCTGAATGGTTCGAATTTCGTTTTCATTGCGGTTTGGCTTTATTTCAATTTCAATGTATAACTCTTTGTATCTTTTGTATCTAGAGCAACAATTCGACAGATATTCGTATTTCGAGTCCATGAATCAATGAACTTTCGTTGGAAAAAAAAAATCAAATTGAAAAGGCAGACAAAAAAAAAAATAATTCCCCCACATCGAACAAACAACTATTTCCAGCGAAACCCTAGGAGCAGGAAAATTCGAGCCCCAGTCGTGCGGCCAGTCAAGCGGCTAAAAATGTTGCAATTACTAATATACGGTCTCTAGTTACGCACGCCGTCTATATCTGAGAGGTCTATCTTATCCGACCACGTTCGCCACTTAAGCGCTTAAGTAATAAGCACCGAATACGTCGACGACGACGACGACGACAACGACGAGTTGGTGGCTCCGTGGCCAGCCACCTAAGATAAGCAACAGATATATGTAGATATTTGGGCTATGATAGTGTGGATCCCTCGCTCAACATTCCGGGCCCCGAAAAAAAATAGAAGCTAAAATATATAAGTAGTATGTGCGCATGGGCATTGTCTATTCTGGGGATTGACTAGCAGATAAGATTGTGGCCGCCAAATATTTGAAATATTATTATGGTAAAGTCTTTGGATCCAACTGGGCCATCTGTCGTGATTCATTTCCCCAAGCACCTGCCCATGATATCGTCTCGCAAAGTAATCCATCTCAAAGATACCTATATCAATATCATATATTCCGACTGGCGCTGATCTGGGTCAATTGTTTATCCAATGTCTCTTAGGAATGTACAAAGATAGCGGAGACTGGCATAAGCCGGAAATGTCTAACCAACTGAGGGTTTCATCTAAAGAAATTACTATTGGCTTCTGAAGGTTAATATTAAGCTATTATTTGCATTTACAAATTTAAATTAATCATGGTGAATGAATGGAAATAAGTTGCCAAGTTCTAGGCTTCCTTTTTGAGTCACAAATATTCTTGGCCACTGATTCATTTGATTAGTGGAATGCCTATGCCTGTTTTGGATCTCTAATTTTGATTGCTCTGGGATTACTCATTTCTTGGAGTCTTAAACGGAGAACCTGGTACCCTTCTCCGTCTCGGATTCTCTCTCACTTTCTTGGTATAACTCTGTAATCAGAGAACCCTGGAGTAAACCTTTTGGCTTTCCAGTAAGCCACTTGCCGAAGTGGTCAAAAGAGGTAGTACTACCCACAAACTTCCACAGAGAGAAGGAGAGAGAGAGAGAGAGAGAGAGAGAGAGAGTGAGAAGGTGAGAGAGTTGGTACACTGTTCGTAAAAGCAGGGACTTGAGAAGGTTCAACCAAAAGCTCTAGCTTAAGGACACAGCCATTTCTTCCGGAAGTATTCATTTGCAACACCTCCAATTTCCATTGAAATCTTTGTTCCAAAGAGCCTAAGCCCTTCTGTGACCTATCAAACCTGACATAAGCTATAAGTTTCTCGCGGTGTAGGTTCTCCACATTGGACAACTCTGCATTAAACTCAATTAAATTGCTGATTTGGCGTTTCTCCGGTCTGGGCTACACTATCTTATCGCCATTGGCCGTCTCTCCTTGGCCAAAAAGAGAGCTCGATAAGGGGCCAGCCGGAAAGCCCTCTCCCTAAGAATACGGAGGCCGAAGAACGGAGAACGGAGAACGGAGAACGGAGACCGGGGAACGGAGAACGGAGAACGGAGACCGAAGACCCGGAGCAGAGTATCGAGTCGCGAGCCTTGCAGTTGCGAGGAGCTAGCCGCGGCAAGCGGAGCGCACCAAATCCATCCGACACCAGAACTCAACCCTATCCATTTCGTAATCTTAACCGAAAGCTACGAGATCCGCAACGAAATCGGAACGCGTCTGGGAGGGAAGATAACGACACGGCACCACAATGCTGAACACCTTCAGCTCGGTGAGGCAGTACCTCAAGTTCGATCTCACGCGGGTTATCATCGACAACATAGTGTTTAAGCTGCACTACCGATGGACATTCGTAATGCTCCTGGTGGCCACCCTGCTGATCACGTCGCGTCAGTACATCGGTGAGCATATTCAGTGCATTTCCGACGGTGTCATCGCTCCGGTCATCAACACCTTTTGCTTCTTCACACCGACCTTCACAGTGGTAAGTGAACTTGGGGTCACCAGGAGACACCAGGGATTCTATCAACTATCTATCATCGAATTAGAGAGATGGGCGGACTTTTAGGGGTAACTAGAAAGCTAGAAGAGAGGTGTATGCAGCTTCAGGTCTGGGGGTCACCTGTGCGAGAGTTCTCATGGGGGTTCGCATTGGGGTGAAGTGAGCGATGGTGATCTTGGGGTCACCTAAAGACACCTTTGATTTATCATCCATCTATCATAGAATTAGAAAGATGGGAGGACATTCAGAGGTAACATAGAGAGGTCTACGCTGCAGATTGGCATTGGGGTCACCTGTGCGAGAGTTCTCATGGGGGTTCTCATTGGGGTGAAGTGAACGATGGGGATCTTGGGGTCAACTAAAGACACCTTTGATTTATCAACTGTCTATCATATAATTAGAGAGATGGGAGGATACTTAGAGGTAACATAGAGAGGTCTACGCTGCAGATTGGCATTGGGGTCACCTGTGCGAGAGTTCTCATGTGGGTTCGCATTGGGGTGAAGTGAACGATGGTGATCTTGGGGTCACCAGAAGACACATTTGATTATATTAACTATCTATAATCGAATTAGTATGATAGAAAGGGATTGATTAGGGATAACTAAAAGTTAGAAGAGAGGTCCAAGCAGCTTCAGGTCTAGGGGCCACCTGTGCGAGACTTCTCTTCGGGGTCACCTAACCCACATATGGAGGGGGGCTATCTAAGCTACCTAAGGTACCTAAGATAAATGAATCAACCTTCTACGGAATCAGTTATAAGTTGCATTACCCTCTTCTTCTCCCGTTTAGGTTCGTGACCTGAACCACACCGCCTTCAAGCCGGGCAGCGAACCCCCCGGCATCGGGCACTATGATCCCGAGAAGCACACCATCAAGCGACACGCCTACTACCAGTGGGTGCCCTTCGTCCTGTTCTTCCAGGCCCTGTGCTTCTATGTGCCGCACTTTCTGTGGAAGAAATGGGAGGGCGGTCGGGTGAAGGCCCTGGTCTTTGGCCTGCGCATGGTGGGTCTGACCAGATACCTGAAGAACGATAGCCTGCGGATAGGCAAGCTGAACATACCATCGATGGCCGAGGCGGAGGAGCGCATCAAGGACATTCGTCGCACGATGATCGATCGAATGCGATTGAATCAATCCTGGGGCGCTCACCTGGTCTTTGCGGAAATCCTCAATCTGGTGAATCTATTGGTGCAGATCACGTGGACGAATCGCTTTCTGGGCGGGCAGTTCCTTGCCCTGGGACCGCAGGCCCTGCAGGCGAGGTGGTCCAACGAGGTTAGCATCCTGGATCTGGTGTTCCCCAAGGTGACCAAGTGCCGGTTCCACAAGTTCGGTGCCTCCGGATCGCTGCAGGACCACGACACCCTCTGCGTGATGGCTCTGAACATTATGAACGAGAAGATCTACACCATTCTGTGGTTCTGGTACGCTTTCCTTTTGGTTGTCACCGTGCTGGGCCTTATCTGGCGTCTCTTCACGCTGTGCTTCTACAGAAAGTAAGTGTATCCTGTGACCCCTTAATCTCTATAACCCTAACCCCTTGAACTCCGGTAGTGTTACCTTCACCCGCTGGTCTTTGTATTGGGCAAAGCCCGGTCAACTGGACGAGAACGAACTGGCGGCGGTGATTGACAAGTGCAACTTCTCCAACTGGATGTTCCTCTTCTTCCTGCGCACCAATCTCTCCGAGTTCCTGTTCAAGAAGGTCATCTACCATTTGGCCAGCGAATTCCCGAATCCCGATCACGACAACGACATCAACGCCTACCGAGACCTCGGTGGGTCGGCGCCCCCCGCATCGTCCTCCAAGATCCGATATCCGGATATTAGCAGTCTGGACACTGTGGACTCGCCACTGCTCCATCTCCGGCATCCTGCGGGAAGCTCGGCGGGCAACACGCCACCCAATGGAGGCAGTCAACTGCCAAGCACTTCGGAGGTGGCCAAAATTCCGGTTTAGTTTAATTTATTCATTTCAATTAACGCTAGGCAATTAATTATCCGTGTTGTGTATTTTTCCCTCCTTTTTTTTGTTTGTTTTTTTTTACGATCATTTCATTTTAAATATATATTTATTTTTAAGCGACACTTTGCTTTGTTTTACTGCGATTTAAAAACAGGCAACAGGTTTTTTTGAGCCAGGTCTCAAAATGGCCGACTGCGAACGGTAATTTCTCGTTTGGTATTTCAACAAAAAAAAAAAAAAAAACAAAAAAAACCAGACACCTTTAGGGGGCGCGTGGGCGTGGCTTTTTGTTCAAGTTTTGTATCGGAGTGGCGACTGCGGTTTGGTGACCCAGTTCAAGCCATCATCCGCTGCGGTTTCGAAAGTGTTTCTTAGCTGTCAGCCAGCCGAATCGCGTAAAAAACTGTCTAGCTGAGTGCCCGGGTCATTGTCTCTGGGGCCCCATGTCTGGGAATTTTCAGTGAGTTTGCATCCAAAGATCCCGAGATATCTGCGGTTATCCGTACAGAACTTTTAATTTATTGCATTCCCAAGATATATTTTTCAAAATTTCCCTAGGAAAAGTATACTATATAGGGGAAATCTTTTCAGTAAATTTGCATCAGCAGATCTGACATTATCAGTGTGGTTTTTGTGTCTCTGTATATATGGAACACCATGGAGGTAAGTGATTGCCACTGCAAAGATCTTTATCTTTTCCAGACCTATCCATCATTTTATTGTCTTGCCATCAAAAGATTCTGAGTGCTGAGGGTATCTGATAAGCCGTATACGTAGTGTAACGATAACCGATAGCGCAAACCAACTGAGCCAAGGCTAAGTAAATTCGATAATTACACATGATTCTAGGTTTATAAGATTTATATAATTTAAATGGAATGCATTTAATATCTGCTAAATGAGCAATATGATTATTGTCATCTCTGTTAAGCTTTTATTTTATATAAACTCATAAACATTCGGTTAAATAAATGTTAAGTACCTTAGGAACAAAAACAAGAAACTCCCAGATTAGCCTGATATTTGATACCATTTCTGATTGATATTTATATATTTTTATCTGAGTATCTCAACAGCAAAGTAAGGCTGTTTCTCATAGATCTAACAACCGAAAGCAACACCAACACATTCCATTCTGTCAAAACGAAGTCCGTATTTGGATAGTTTTTCTTTTTTTTTTGTTTTATTTTCCAGTGGAGTTATCAATTAGTACGAGAAGCTTTTTTTGGGGTCGACACATTTTGCACTCGCTTTTGGCAACTGTTGCCAAATCGGAGAGACGTTGCGCCACTCGCTGTGAGGTGTAATGGCAAGCTAGTTATGACACCTGCCTGCCACCGAAAGTGGCAGCCAGCCCAGCGTACATGCGAATCCATCAGTTTATCAATCCAAATGGATTATGCACATTGACAAAAAAGATACAAAGTAAGAGAAAGGATTGTAATTACTTAATTATTTGAGATATTTTTAGAGATTTATTTGTATCTTCAAATAAAATATCTCGGAATTGATTGAACCTATAATAATAGAATATATTTTACGGAGCATATTTAGCATTTAAATATTTAATATTTCTATAATTTCTGTGTAGTTCTGTGTATCTGACAGAGATATCGCTTTGATGGTTTGCGGTCAATGCCAACCAGCTTTGGCGGCCAACACCAAAGTTCAACTTTCAAATGGTCTCCGACGACACCCCTCTCTGGTCTTGTGATAGTAAGTATCTAGCAGGGGAAATATTGTATCTCTGCCCCCGGTCTTTCGGTCTCAATCTGTATCTAAATCAGTGTTCGGAGTCTGGGTCCAAATGCCTGATCAGGTTTATTTCTTGTTGCCGTCGCCGCGCGAGATCTTTTATTTTTTTTTGGTCAGAACCAACTCGATATGGGGCTGTTCTGCTTTATTCTGCCTGCATATCAAGTGATTTCTTTCGCTTGGCCAGCAGAAAAAAAAGGCCAACTCTCGAATATATCAAATAATAAATAATGACGCTGCTCTTTGATTGGCAGAGAGTCTCTGGCTTGAGGGATTGGGTTTGAAGCTACTTTGCTTTTTGTTTGTATTTTCTAGAATCACATATTTTGATTAACTTTTTAGTAAAGTATTTATCTTAAATATATATTTTTATCTACACTCTATATATAAATTGTTAAAATAATAATAGATATAGACAAAAATTAAACTGCCTAATTTGATGTACCAAATAAATATTTTATAAATATATTTTTATGTAATAGAAACATTATACAAAAATAATTACAAGCCTAGTTTCCTTAATGTTTTTTCTATAAATTATTTTAAATATATTTAAACAATATTATAATTAAATTAAGCTATTTTAAAACCAGTTTTTATCCACCCTTAATATGCTTATATCCCCAGCATTTCATATAAGCTTCAAAAACATTAAATTTTATTGTTGTTATGGCAATATTTCTGAAGCCATGGAAACCTGATTTAAAGGACAGTAATCACCTAAACTTTATAATAATTAGGATACTTATAATAATAAATTAATTAAATGAATAAAAAAAAGCATGTAATATAATACATAAATAATACAGAAATTTAAATTACAAGTTCTTGAAATAAAAACCAGCTGTATTTCAGGATATTTAACGATTCGACTTCGAGTAGAAGAAAACACATATTTTCTCCCTATTTTGGCATTGTTATTTTTTTTTTTTTTTTTTGGTATTTGTTGTTTCTACTCTCCGCTCTGGTGAATGACCGTTAACATTTATGAGATCGAATTTGGAGATCGAAATGGATTTTTGGTTGTCTCCGTTTCTCGTTTGGATATGCCAAGTATTGTGTTTTTCTTTTTTTTTGTATTTTTTCTGTGACTTGTTCTATTGAGTTGTCTGTATTTGAGACGAGATTGGCTCGGCGGGATAGTGTTATAGTTAGAGGTGTGCCTACTGTGCAAGTGACCTGAAATTTGGTATAGGAGTAGGTGGAGATCTCCAGCAGCATTGTCAGTGTTACAGATAGACCTTGCTTGCCACATTCCGAAAATAAATTGAACTTTGATATGATGCAAGATGAAGATTTCTTCCCGCATAATATGCAGTCTAGACTGTAGGTCGGAAATACCTTAGCAATTATCCAAATTGAGACAACAATTAACACTTTTAAACTTTTGCAGCTGTTTGGAATTTGTTTTCCAGGTTTTTGGATCCGAATGGAGGGCAGCTCTCGTAAGCTCCTATTATTATGCCCTGGTCTGGAATATTTGTTGCCAATAAATTGTATGCAATTGGGACACTTGTTGCATACATTTATTTGCCAATCTCTTGGCATGCAAATTTATTTCAATTGCATTTAATTTGTGCGGATTAGCAGCAGCAGTAGCAGACACGCCGGAAAGGGGATCCTGGGAGGGGAATCACAATTATATGAGACAAGTCCCAATTTATGGCTAGTTTATTAGCAATTTAGAGAAGTTCAGTCCCTGCCTCATTTGCTATTCGAATTTGGGCACAGTTTTCTCTAAGTATTTTTCGCGTAACTTCGTGCCAGGGCTTCATTGATGTGGTATTTACATGATTTTTGAAACTTTGGATTTATATAAGATTTGAGGTTACCTAAAGATAAGTGAGAGATTAATGAATTAATTAAGAACTAAGGTACGTTTTGAAGTTTAAAAAAGTTATAAAAAGATTTAAAGTCTTATACAGTTTGTAGAATATTTTTTGAAAATTTAAATGGTGAAGTTTCCTTAACAGAATTTTAAGGATAATGGAAAATATATAATAAATATTTTAAGAATATGCTAAAAAAAAAGTATATTCCAGACTGATAAATAAATAAAAAATATTTCTTAGAAACATTTATCCTGTCAGCTTCCTTTTCTGATGAAAATCCTCTCCTCGTTGAATACATTTTCCGTGTGAACGACCTTCCTTGTGACGCGTAGTCGCTGGCCATTTTCCGCATGTTCCTGCCGAAACAAGGAAGGAAAGCTGGCGTTCCTTTGTGCTCCTTTGTGTCGTCATCTGTGGCGAGTCCTTGGCTGCTTTGCTTCCGCGAATGACGCAAAAATCTTGGCGCGTAGGTCAGTTCGAGTGGAAGTCCTGGGAGTCTTGGGAGTTGAGTCCTCGAGACACTCGAGAGCGGAATCCAGGAATCCAGGATATGA
>JAEIIU010055921.1:0-28846 GCA_018874675.1 Drosophila baimaii
GCTATGCGTTTCTGTGCGCCTGGTATTCATAATCGCATGACAGGCGAATTTGACCGAATAATTCATGAAACTGAACCAGTTATTTTTTAAAATCAAACTCGAAGTCCGTTACAAATTCTAATTTGAAATAATTGAAAATTAGTCATTAAATGATTTATTGAATGACTACACCTTTACAGTATAAGAAACCCCGTTAAAAATATTAAGTATAAAAACACAGTCCACCATATTTTCGTTTAACATTTTTATTTCAAACAGCATACGCGGTAGTTGTTCACATTAAGAGTAGAGTTTAAATATGTGTTTTCTTTAAATATACACGCATTTTTATGTCATACGCATTTCTTGATATATGTGTATATATATGTTCTGAGTGTATATGCATTAAATAATTCAATAATTTACATTAACCACAAGTCCTGTCAGCTCGGGCTGCACGGGAGCAGCAGCGACTTGTTTTACATTTGTTTTAGCTGCATTATTAATTAACATTTACAATTAAATACAATAAACAGTAGTAGTAGTGACATCTCCATCATATACACCTCCTATAAATATGCGCGCGTGAATGCTGTGTGTAGATAAAAGCATTGCCAAGCAGCAGTTGATCGAATAAACCCAAGGGATCGTGGGCTCGTGTGTTAGTTGCATGTGTAATACTTGAGAGAAGGTGTGTGGGGTGAGTGGGCGTGTGTGGGCGTGGGTGGGGTGCGATATAAAAGCACTGTTGTTGAAATACGAGGCGTACTCTAATTGGAATTAGTCTAACTTAGCGCTAAGAACTTTTGCTTTATACAGATTGATTTAGTCGACTATTTATAGGTATATCCATAAGTGGGGGGAGGAAAGAATATAATATGTAGAGACAGAACCCAAAGGAGAATCGAAGGCGTCTGGTCTTTGTATAGGTTCTCAACAAATTTGTCGATTCAATTAGCAATCGAATCACTGTAAATATCACAATTTAGTTAACACATATGCAATTATAATTATAATAACTAAAATAAATGTACGTAAGCTGCTCATCGTCGTCGTCGTCGTCGTCGTAGTCATCGTCATTAACAATAGAAGCTGCTAGTGGGTACAGCAGCTGCTGGGGTTGTGGGAGGCACAGCCACCTAGCCCTGCAAGGCGGTGACCTCCTCCTCCAGCTCGGCGTCCACCTCGTCGATCTTAGAGCCGCTGCAGCCGCGGCACTTGCAGCAGATGATGCAGGGAGCGGCCAAAAGTAGCAGGGGCGAGGCCACCAGCAGCAGGATACCGAAGCCGGCAAAGATGCCGATCACCTGGGCGCGATGCCAGACCACAGAGGCGCGCGAGTGACCCAGCTTGTTCTTGCAGGGACCCTTGTCGTAGTGACGCAGCAGGAAGTCGTCCTGGAAGAGTGGAAATTGCATTAATACAAGAAATCTCTGGGGAATCTCGTGGTAATAACTCACGTCCAAACTGGCCAGGCAGTACCAGCAGAAGACATGCTTGCAGCGCTTGCACATCATCTGGGCACAGCCCTCGTCCTTCTCAATGGGCACCGCGCACATGGGGCAGCACTTGATCAGCTCGTTGTCGAACGGTATCCCAATGTCGTCCTGGCCATCGGCAATCAGCCGGCGTCCAAACTCGTCGCAACTAATGTTTGGATGGTACTGTGTGTGGAAAAACGAGGGGGGAAAAACGGGAGAGAAGCATAAATAAATTTGCATTTCTCTTGCCAAAAATTTCAAAACAAATAAAATCAACAAGCAAAACATGTAGCAACACATAAAACCCTAACATTTGACCATTTTGTGTGGCATTTATGCAACAGATTTATTGTTTCTGTAACATCAGTGTGTTCAACTTTTTAACCTTTCCCGGCATTTTATAGATTTTTTGTCCAGTTATACTTTTTTTCCTGTATTGTTGTTATATTTTGGCAATTTCATTGCAAAACAGTGACACCATTTTTATGATAAAACCACATTTTCCCGTCAGGAAATGAGAATTAAAATTGGGTAGCCTTTGTAAAGTGAATGAATGTTGCAAAAACTAATAGGTTTTATTAGTTGTGAAACAGATTTATATTTTGTTTTGATTATTTGCAATTTCAGTAGAAAGGTTTTTTCAGGGATGCTGTGGTTACTTTACAGAACTATTAAATTTATATAAAAAACTGCATCACAAGTTATTTGTACATATTAAAAATGAAAAGTCAACTAAGAAACACTCTTTCAAATTCTTAAAAAAAACCGGAATTTTTCACTAATCGTGTAAATTACTAAGCTAATCCCTATAAAATGTATATTAAATATTTTTAAAAACTTACCGCCTTCTTGCAGAGACCACAGAACTCGTCCTTGCAGGAGGGACAGTGCACGGCCACGGAGAGCACAACGGCTGTTGCATTTCCGGCCTCGCCACCTGCACTGGCACCTGCTGCTCCGCCTGCTCCACCTGCTCCACTACCCGATGCCGACTCCTGTTGCGGCGTGTAGCTCTGCGAGGTCGAAGGCGACTCATCCATTTGGCAAATGGCGCCAGGCTGAGGAGCACCGCCCACCACGCAGATGGTCTCGCAGCCAGCACGCGGGCACCAGGTGCGCGTCTTGTCCAACTCGATTTCTGCAGAATTAAATAAAGAAATTTATGAATATTAAAAAAATAAAATAAACAAATTAAACCCACCTCGATTTAGGCGATAGCGATGGTGCTTCTTCAGCTGATTCGTTGTGGTTAGGCTGGCGATCTCCGGCAGGGAAATGGCGCCCTGGGCCGGACACTTGGCGTCCGGGCAGGAGATCTCGTAGGCGCCCTCAGAGATCTCGAACTCCACATAGGCCCGCATGCACTGCAAATAAATAAAGAGGAAGAGCGAAGGAACGGTGATGAATAAGCTAAACAATTTGCAGGTCTTAGGCATAATCCAACTAAAGCCAAAGGATACAACTCACTCTCCCTTTTCCCGGGAAACGCAAAAGTTTGTCAGGGCATTTAGCAAGTTTTGGCTGGTTGGCATAGTTTTGGCCAACCAAACCGCAGGGCCTGGCCAGCCGCAAAGCTGCGGCTGTCAGAATTATTTCATTTGCACTCACACCCTTTGCACACACACACCCACACACGCACAGTGGCACACAAAAGTTGCCGCCTCTGCGGAAGCTTTTATAAATAAAGATTTAAAAAGTTTTCCCCTTCCTTTCCTTTCCTTCCTTCCGTCCGGCAGACATTAATGTAATGGAATTGCAAACGGAACCAAAACCGAAGGAAACTCTCAAATGCTTCGACACCCTAGCATATTTTCCCCCCTTTCTCCTACCCTCCGCTTTCCACTCTCCCCTAATGAATTAAGGGTGGACCAAGCCAACAAACGGTATTTGGGCACAAACTTTCTGTGTGTCCGTGGCACAAAAAGTGTCTCCTGCGGCAACTCTCCGCTCTTCTTGTGGCCAACTTTCTGTTTAGCCGTAAATAATTAAAAGTGAATTTCTCTCTTACTCTCGCTATCTCTGTCACTCGACCGCTTTGGGACGCATCCCAGGGTTCCCAGAAACTTTCTGTTTGTGCTGCTTCGTGAAAAATAATGAAACTAGATATTACGCTCAAAATGAAAGTTTTCATTTTCACAGAGCAGCTGCATTACGGCACTCTGAGAAATTGCCGGACTTAGGCGCACACAACAATTAATAAAGCTGAAAGTGGGTTAATATTGCAAAAGGTCACTTTTTCCTAGAAGCCAAGGTCTGCAAATTCATCTTAACATGTGCAATAAATAGGTAATTATAATCGTAATAACAAAATCTTTGAAGTTAATGATAACCTATTCTTGAAATACTATTTTGTATGGTTTATATCAGAGGCAATACATTGATATAACATAATAGCATTTGTGTAGGTAAGAAATATAAAAAAGTGTCTAGATCTGAGATAAAAATAGCAAGCATTTTTTTAATAAGCCATACAAAATAGCTAAGATCAAAAGAATAGCTATTTAACTCTACAAAAAAGGCTAGTTTTAGTCACAAAACTAAAATTTAACTGCAGTAGCGTTGTTTACATTATGTACATACTGTGAGTGTGCCGACAGAGGTTGTGCAGGGATATTTGATGACTCGGAAGTCAGGTCTTTGTTCAGCACTAACTTATATTAACTACCTGTGAGTTGATATTAACAAAAATATAATAAACAAAATATTTGGAAAAAGGCAAACCCCCTTAAAAACATTGCCAAACTAAGAAAATAACTTAGCTAAGTTAATTTCCATGTGTAGCTTAGTTTTAAATTAAACCCTGCACTTTTCGTGACATAGACATTTTTCCGAGTGCTTCCATTTCGCCAAACTAGCTGAGCTTAATCCCTGCGTTGAAGGCTTTCACCTGGCCATCAGTCAGTCAGGCCGCAGCAGCCACAGCCTCCGGATTTACAATGCGCGCAAAGGCTTTAGTCGGCACTGAGCCCGGGGCGGCCATGCCCGGAGGCGGGAGGCGGGAGAGCGCGCAGAGCTATAACCTGGACAGATGGCCGAGTGCCAGCTGGAGTGCCACAATTTAGTGGCCGGCAGCCTGCAGCCAGGATTGTGGTGCAACTGATGCTGCTGGCATTTCCTGGCATTGCCACTGTGCCTTCCTTTGTGCTGCTATATGTATGTATGTGCGAACGAACTGAATACTTTTCGATTTATCAGAGCCATAGATACGGGCGGGGGATTATGGTTTTGGCACACACAAATTTATTGGTAATATATACCGGGGCAGGGGCAGGGACAGGGCCAGGGACTGGGGCAGGGACTGGGGCAGGGTTTAATTAAATTTCCCAAAAATCAATAGCACAAGAATTTCACTTCAAATGGCTTTGCAGTGGGGCTTAACAGGACAGCCAGCCCGGCCCGGTGACAGATGTGAGAATTTGTCAAGCGAATAAATGTCGAATGTGTAACCGCATAAAACATTTATGAGGCCAACAGCACACACATATATGCAGACACACAACAACAATTGGCAAGACAAATTCGGCACATTAAGACGGCCTTTTGTAGGCCCCGGCAATTGTGTAGGCCATTTAAAAAGCCAACTGCCGCAAAGAGATTGCGAGACATACCCGCAGTCGCAATCGCACTCGTCCTCGTCCTCGTCCTCGCTCTCGCCAGCTCGTCCTTGTACATGTGTATAAATTAGTATTAATAATGTCTGCTTGGTAAATGTTTCAGGGACTGGCATAAAATATGTATGCCAGTCGGAGAAAGTTTACATTTAATGTACGAATTTATTTATATTTTATCAGCTGCGGCTCCCTCTCTCTCTCTCTGTCTCTCTGTCTCTGTCTATGTGTTTATCAACATTTCCATAGTTATTGCTGAATAATTCTGATATATGGCCGTGCTGTATACAGTTTTTCGTTACGCTTTTTGCCTTCTTTTCCATTTGCAATTCTTGGCAAAAGAAATTTTTGTTGATTTTTGTCCGAACATTGCTTCCTTTGAATGCAAAAAGTTTCGTCAATTTAAATTATTTACGCTAGAAGGCAGCGCAATCAAAGGAGATGTATTTGTCGCAACAAAATTACAAGAATAAGTCGCAGAAATTCATTTATGGATGGAAACATTCCCTTTTGAGATGTTTTAATCGAATATTGAGCAGAGAAATCATTTTGAAATGTAATCAAAGCTATTAAAAGGAAAACTAATACAATTAAACAAGTTAAAGGGCGATTTAAAAGGGTTTTCTGATCATTTTCAGACAGCTTTAATTAGCCACAAACATAAATATACAATCTTGGCTCAGAGAACTTGGCCGGAATTATTACTTTGGCTTCAGTTATATTGAGCTAAGTTAAGCTTAACCAATTCCTAACAATAAACACATTGCTGGCTCTATGTTAACCCCAATAAATCCATCAATAAATCTGTGACTCATGGGGACATAACTTCATCCACAAAAAGGACCAACACAATCAAGTTTACTGTAGCATACTTTGCTGCGAGCAACCCGGTAATTGCAGGCCTCGTAAGGAGTAAAAGGCCCAAGAAATTGGCCAGGGAAAAGCCCAGGAACATTAAGCGACATCGTGCATAAAAAGCTTAATGAAAGCCGCACATCCTTGACACACACACGCGCATATTCCAGGAAGCCTGGCCAGCAGATATTGCCAATTACACGCACGCTCGCCCGGAATGAAAGCGACGCAGTTCGTCCGCTTTAATCTAACTCATTAGCGGCGACACTTTAATTAATATGCCACGACATGGCAGACAAGGAGGAGTCCTGCGAGATGACAGGATCGCTGACCGGCAAATGAATTGCCACGACAACGTGCGCAAGACGCGTCATAAATGCAAATTTATGGCAAATGATTACATTAATGTTCCGCCAGCACCCAACCTGACCTGGTCCTGGTCTTGGTCCTGGCCGAACACACCAGCCACCATAAACTTTTAATGCCGCATTCTGATTTAATTAGCCTGATTTACACGGCCAGCAGCAGCCGTGGGATGATGTGTTGAATGCCAATTGGTAATTGATACACAGGGCCAAAAGTTATCCTCGTTTTAGGGCCAAAAATAATTGAAATAAATGTACTTTTATGTACTAACTTAGTAATATAGATTAGGAATGAAGGAAAATATATCTTTTGATAAATTATATCGGATATACTTTCCTAATATTTATATGACTTATAGTTTCAACCTAAAGTTTATATTCTAGATTTTAAAAATGGTTTTATCAGATCTAAATACATACAGAAATTGTATAATAATATTTATAATATACAGAAGCTTCAATAAATTATTCCGAGTGCATAGCACATCGGAGCAGCTTAAATCAACGGCAGATGGGTGGCGACTGATCTATTTATACTTGGCAGCCAAGTTGCCACGTTGCCAAGTTCGCATTAAGTCAATCCCATCACAAAAGGGGGAGCAGGGCCACATTGTCGCCGTCCAAGGATATTAGACGCGCAAGTAACCCAATCCGCTTACCAGTTAGTTGTGTTGTGACTTGTTTGTGACATAATATTGTCTCTGTGTGTGTGTATATATAGAAAGCTAAGGAAGAAGAAACTCTACTATATATGCGGTTAGTTTTGCGAATTCCGCATGCGATGCCCGGGATAAACATTGGAAATTTAATGATGGTGCCATCAATTGAAATGCAAGCGCAACAAGCGGCAAGGACAGGGAAAAAATAGATAAAAAAGGCGAACACATAGTGACAGCTCAGCAGAGACACTGGAAAAATACAAGGGGTTGGCGGGAAAGGGGTGTATACTCTAACAAGAAATTTTATTGGTAATTTCTTTAGGAAATCGAAACCAAAACCTTGAATCTAGCCCTACGTCTGGTTAAAATTCTATTCTATTCTATTTGATATATTATATTTTATTGCATTCCGAAAAGTAAGCCTTATTACCAACTATAATACCCAATTTTCGTTCAAGAAATGTATTAAAAAAGAGTTAACCAGTCTTTTATTATATTCAGCTCTCTGTTTTCGAAAGATCGTCCAAAAAAGTCAAACAAAACATGAATCTAACTACTTCACAACCATTGTTAAGTCTTCCCAACCATTTCGTCTAAGTAATGATTACATTCCCGCAGCGATTCGAATTCCCTGGCTGCTAACCTAACCTGCACCCGTTCCCGTTCCCAATGCTATGACACGTCCTGCCCAAATCGAATGAAAGTCCGATTGTCAGTCGTCATAAAAGCGGGAAGCAGCTCGGAACTGAGATCTAGCCCTGACTACCACCTGCTTCTGCTCCCACTTTGCTGTTTGTGTGTAAAATTGAAT
Organism: Drosophila baimaii; assembly: GCA_018874675.1. Classification (NCBI taxonomy): domain Eukaryota; kingdom Metazoa; phylum Arthropoda; class Insecta; order Diptera; family Drosophilidae; genus Drosophila; species Drosophila baimaii. The sequence continues at coordinate 7,759 of JAEIIU010055921.1, forward strand.
TTAAATTGCATGTCCAAAGTTCCACTTCCGTTTCCGTTGGTCCCTCCAACTGCTTTTGCTGCTTCTGCTGCTGCTGCACTGGAGCATTGAATTTCAATTGATTGGAAATGCTTGGTCCATGACAGAGAACCAGCTCTAATGCCAGCCCCCGATAATGCCAGCAACTATTTTGATAGAAAACGAAAAAAGAAAGAAAAAAAATCAAATCGAGGAGGCGAGAGTTTAAATTTAAGCCCGGGCGTCTCAGTTAAGCGGATTTTGTTAAGTCCCTCTCTTCCATCTTTTCTTTACTTTATTTTTGTGGGCAACAAAAAAATTATTTAAATTATGCTAAGCACTGGGCGAGGAGGAAGAGGCTTGGGGGCAGCGGATAGGGTTTGGAATTTCGGCAAGTTTACATTTCATTTTCTGTGAAAGCCCAAAAACACCTGGTGTCAACGACAGCGAAGGGGGTTCTGCCCCCCGTCCTCAGGCTCTGTGGCAATAATGTTCTTTCATTTCCGGTCTAGACACAACTCAATCGAATGAAAAAATAGACATTTCAGAGGCTTATTTAAATACAATTTGGCATTGCTGTGCTGCCGGCCAGCAATTGACAAAATTAAAAGCCGGCTTTTAATAGACAGCCAGCAGCCGGAAATATTATCTGCCGTTGTCAGGCGGCGTCCACTTTGAATTCTGTTAAGCGCTTTTCACACGCCACATTACTCGATGGCCAAAATAACGAGGAATCGCAGCATGTAACTCTCGACCATATTGGATGGCCATTTAATTTTGATTTTACGCAGTTGAATTAATTTACAGTTGCCAATGCGGCATAAAAGACATTTGAAGTGAATGGAAAAACCATTGCAATGAGAGCATGCATATTTAGATTTGTACATTTCGCCTGACTGCATGAGATACTCTCATGTATGTAAATAAATGGCACTGAGTTGCAAAATATACATATATGCGTTTTATTCAATTACGGTCGAACGCACAATTTTTATTGAAGCATATTTTTAGGCAGTTTCTAATTATGCTGAAAGGGAATTGTATTTTCTTTAAATTTCGATGAGGAAATATTTAATAATTTATTTATGCTTGGGTTGTAGTAGAAAATAAGTAAATTAAAAGTGAATGTGCAAGGTATTTCGTTTGTTGATTTGCCTAAAAGAATACAAATAGGAAAAGTTATTTGAAAATAAATATTGCATGCTTTAAGGCATCCTTTATGTGAAATATTCTTATTATTATTATTATTCGTGAATTAAAATATGTTTAAGAGCTGTCTGAAAGTATGCAATGCTACATTACACCACAAGCACAATGCTACATTAAACATGGCATACATTTGGGCATCCGGTAAAAGTGTTTTACAAATTCCTGTGTACCATATCGAACTTCCTGCCATCCCTTAACACGATTTAACAAAAATGGGGTTAATTATAATTAAAATAGTTTTAAAAGCGACCTAAAAGTATGCAATGGAACATTAAACCACAAGAAAGGTGTATAGTTTTACATGGCATACTTTTGGGCATCATGCACAAGTGTTTAAAAAATGCCTTTTCATTCATATTTTCAACTTTTTTAGCTCTTAAAGATATGAATATGCATGGATAGTTTTATTTCTCTGATGTGAAATACGATGTGCATTGTAACTTTAACACACATCGACTTTCAGCCGGCAAACACCCGAATTCTGTGCATTTATATAGCGCACTTTTCCGACACTCGTGAATAATTCAAATTCACAGGTGAACGCGTTTTTTTGACACCTCGCGAAATGAGGAAAATATGTTCCTGCATCGCCAGGCAGCCAGCCAGCCAGCCAGCCACGTGTAAAATGTGCAAATGCAATTTGGCAACGTTGACAGCGCTGATGCCATCGCAAATTGAATCAAAATTCAATTTGACAGAGGAAATGCGTGTCCCAGTTGTCTTTTTTGTTGTTTTTGCTACCAAGTACGGCGGCACCCTCTTGCACCCTCTTTAGTTTCCAGTTTAGCCAATTAAAAATATAGAGGAAAAGATGCTGAAAAATGCATTCCACACACACACACACACACACAAGAGTCGGCGAAACTTTTTCAATTTCAGGCAAGCTGAGAACGAAAGTCAAATATCAGAGTAGTGTAAATGATATACTCGGCGAATGGCATGCAGTTACATTGTGGCCCCTTTGGGGGAAAAAGCCAGGGAAAACCGGGGAAACTCTCTCTATTTGCACATACACTCGCGCAGCATTGCGCCAGGATGAGAGAACGGAAAATCCTTTTGCATTTTTCGGTTAGATTCGACAAAGTCCTAAACTTTTGTATGACCAACTTCGGTTTGCCTGCGATGCCCCCACCATAAAATACCCGGCGAGCTGCATCCGATGTAACAAAAATAAAAAAAAGAGTATAAATATTAAAAGAAGTCGTAAAGAAAATAGCAAGTAGCGGTTTCTATTCGGGGGAAGAAGAAAACTTTTGTTGCGATTTACCCGCCGAGGGGCAAAGTTTTGTGCTTGTTTGCAACTTGTTTCGGAAAAGCAAATGCAACAAAAAGCTGCGAGCTGTACTGCTGCATGTCATCAAATATGAGAGCCAAAGTATGAATATCCTGGCCCTGAAACTTTTGGGCCCTTTCAGCTAGCAATGGAATGGAATTCAGTCGATAAATATAGGGATTTTCGGGGTGCCAGTGAATGAAACCCGAAGATTTCGGTTGGGCATGTTGTTAACGCAAAAGGATGGCAACACAATAGGAGCCACATCATCTGCAGTTTCCGCACACAAAACCATTCACCGCAGCTCAGTTGCATTTTGCATTTGCCGCTCAAGACTGGACAGGGCAGCGGCGTTTCCTTCCCCAATTAGAAACTCAACCTCAGGGCATTCCAGTTAACTGGGCCAAATAGATGGTGGCTTTGATTTACCAGATTTACCAGCAAATACATAGAGGAGATTACAGCCTGATTTAATCTCGTTGAAGGGCATTATTTTGAATTTAGGAAGGCTATTATTAAAAATAAAGCTAGGAAGTGTGCATAATCAAAGTAAATATTTGCAATAAATCAAAGGCAAATCCCCAAACATGCCATTTTTATTATTTTATGAATCACTTCTAGTTTCCCCTTGGACTTTCCATAAACCAACTGCTCATAGTCACATCTTAAACAAGGTCCCGACACAAATCAAATGCATATTGTGAACAGAAAGTTGTGTAAACAGTTTCCCCGAAGCCAATAATTGAGTTTCAAAGTTGATGAAACCACAGCGAAACCAAACTTTTACGACAAGTTCAAGGCCAAAGGAAAGTTTTTCTTTTCCCCATTGAACTTGATTTGATTTGGCTTAAATTGCGGCTCTGGCAAATGCCAGGAAAAATACCAGAAGGCATTCCAGCAATCCTGGCCAAGGACTGTGACTGCCAGCGACCACACATTAAGTGGCCAAAAGGGATTGGGAGTGGAGGTCCAGGGCTATTAGCCACGGGCCACATGCCAGAATGCGTTGGCTTGGCCATTCCACAATTGGAGCGCAATCTAAACTGCCTGCCGACTGCAGAGGATTACAGGACGACCCAATGCTGACCAACTGCAGTTGACCACTTCCGCTGCCATGGAGGCAATACTTCCGGCCTGTCCAACGCACACACACACACACACACATACACATCCATTTATGCAAAGGACAAAGCCAAATGAATGGGCGGAGCGGAAAGACCTTTGACCCCTGGGCGTCGCAGCAGCCGCAATTTCGCTGCCAATTTGCTGCATTAATCGCTCCACAAAACCGAACAAAGAGCAACCCAAGCCAAACACATTTGCCAGGCAATTTGCTACGCGCCCGAAATTTCAATTTCTTGTTGGGAAAACAGAGAGCAGAGAGCAGAGCAGAGCGGCAAAGAAGCAATTCATTATTGACGCACATTTGCATAATAAATGAGCACGAAAAAACAACAACAAAAAGCGAAACACAAAACCAAGTTAAACAGCCAAATTCTGGAAACGGATTTGGCCAATTTTCCACACGTTACCCAAATTCGTGTGGCCGAAATACACTTTAACTCCGGGCAGATGGTCAGCAGAAAAATTCTGGCCGAGCAGCAGCAACAACTGTTAGAAAACCAGGAGAAAAGGCAGAGCCCAGAAGCCGGAAATGACGCGCTGAGCGGGGCAAATGGCTGACCCGACCGGAAATTGCTTTCGCCTGCCCGCCCCCCCTCGTCGCAGCTCTCGGGGGCGACCATAAAAAGTGCTTTTGCATGTCGAAGGGGAAAGAGAGAGAGAGAGAGCTGAATCCAAACGTCAACAAGTTCATAACCGAAAAGTACAGAGTGCCACTAGCCTAACATTTCCAAGAGAAAATCCTGTATCCTGCACTCATATGGTTATAAATTGTATTTTTCTATGTTTTTTCAACTAACCACTAAGGATTATACAGAATAATTAGTTTAGAACGTTTAAATTGCGAAATAAAAGTGTTAATTAATGGGATATTAAAGAAAGTGGAAGTAGAAACGTTTTAAATAAAGTCTAGGTTAATATTAATTTTAAAATATTTTCACAATAATTAAATTCGTTCAGTGCATGCTCCCTCTCTCACCACTCCTTCCATTTTCATCCATAGTTAAAGGCCGTTTCAAGAGCTCTTCTCTCGCGCCTTTCCAGCCATAAACATTTACATTTTACAAGTATCTTTTTCTTTTTTTTATACAGCAGCCACAGTGGGAAAGGTGGCTCTGTGTGGGGACAGAGTGCATGAGATAGGAGTTAGGGGTCGCCCTCTCAATTGTATCTATGCCAGTCACGTGCTCTTCGCCGCGTTTCTGTTTTTTCTTTTTGTATTTTATTTATTTTTATTTGTTTTTCTCGCGCTGCTTGGAAATGCTGAAATGTTGACTGCAATTACGAGTGGCGATACCCCAGCGAGTCTTTACCCTAAGTTTGCCAGGGCAAATGTCTTCGTTTTGAGCCAGTCTTTCAGCCAGCATGGCAGTCATAAATTTTCGAGCTGGCTTTTCAGCTGTGAATACCCCCAACGTGGCAGTGGTCGTGGTATATGGGGTAGTACATGGCTCGAGGCAAAAGTCTTTGGCACAATGGGGCGCCAATTGCTGTCGGGAGTAAATCTAAATGAAATCATTTCAGCCGCTGTCCCTCATAAATTCCTAAATCAAATACAAAATTAAGAAGGGGAGGTCCAAGGACAAGGAAAGCGAAAAGGGATTGTAAAGTTTGATCCTAGTTCTTGGAAATTGAGCTCTTTTTATGATTCCATGGCAGCACAGTGTCAAGGGCAAATTTTATGGGGTTTATTTTTGAGAACAAGTTTAATTGTTTTAATTAATTAAGGAGCTAAAGAGTAGGGATGTAGGATGTTCATACATATATCGAGAGGCAAAGTCTGATATGAAATATTCAAAAAAATGCCGCATTCAGTATATATGTAAGTATATATCGAAAATATCATTTGCATTTGTTTCAATTTGAAATACTGAAAAATTATCGATAATATCGAACAATTATCAAGTATTTTATTTATTTGAATCTTCAAAAGAATCACTTTTTGATTAGTTTTTTTGTATACTTGGGCACGTTTTGGGCACAGTTTGTTATATCAGACAAAATATCGATTTATTGCGCACATATCGCAAAGCTAAAATATCGATTTATCTATCGCCCCGTTAAATATCAATACGATAAAGGATATATCGATATTATTAACCAACCCCAAAGATTACCTAATCTTAAGCCATTAATCTAATACTGTAATTATTTGTATAGTTATATCTTAATTCACAGACTATTTCCCATGACACCCTGAGAAAGAAACTACCCAATTTTTCCAGTACAAAATCAGCGCAAAAACATGTGAAAGAGTATTCATATATCACACATTTTTTAATCAATTTCCAGTGAAAATTGAGTTGACTTTTATTTGTTTATCCTTTGCTGCATGTGTTGCCACCACATCTTCCCTTTATTTTCTCGTTTTCCCCACCACTGTTGCCTCTGCCACTGTCTCTCTGCCCCTTTGAATTTTGAGTACTTGATAGCAATTTGTTGTTGAGCATTTTAATTGCTCGCGTGTTTGTTTCGCTTGGCTTTTCCCTTTTGAATTCCCCATCTCTCTCTCATGTTGTAACGCCGCAGACGGCGGTTGCCCCCACCCACCTCCTCCTCATCCTGCTCGTCCTGTGTAAATGCGATTCACTCATATGGCATATAACTTACAGCGCACACATACACGGCGCGGCGTTTATGGCACAGTCAGGTAAGGTTGGTTGGTTGGTTGGTTGGTGGCTGCTGCTGCTCCTGTTTCAGGCTCGCTTTTTCCGTGTTAATTTACTTTTCAGCTTGTGGCCATCAGAAAAAGCAGCAGGAGCAGCTCAATTAACACAAAAGGGAAAGCAAACCCAACCAAAGCAGAGAAAGGAAAGGACTCCTGCAGCAGCAGCAGCAGCAGCCAGTAATGAAAGGACCTGCTGCAGTTGGGAGCAACACAACAAACAAATTGCAAAATGAGTCCTCTTTCTCACGCTCTCCCTCCACTCTCGCTGTGCCTAGCTGCCAAGTCGAAATGTGAGCTAAACAAATAGAGAACGGACTGAGAGCCAAAGGATTAAGTCTTTTCATCATTTCAATGTATGATAGAGGCAAAGAAGGAACAAATTATGATACAGGAAAGCCGGTAATATGTGTGTTAGGATAGCTGTGCAAGTTGCAATAAAAATATAGAGGATTAGTATAAAAATAAAACTAACATAAAAAGGACTCCTTACTGAAAGTTTCTCCTTTTATTTCTTATCATCAAACCTATTTTAACAAACATAGAAATCCTTTTGTATTAAAAACAGGATTAAACTCGCTTGACAACTCTTTTCAAAAGTTTAATAAAAATCTAATAACTAGAGCTACCATAAATTTCATTAAGTTGCCTACTTTGTGGCGCCTCGTAAAACTTTAACTCGTGATCTAGGGGATCCTGGCCCGGTCCAAAGGCCGCTCAAAGGGGCTGAAAATTGAGGCCAGACGGCGGCGACAACGACAACTTTGTCTGATTCCCTTTGTCCGAGTTTGCCTGACCCACTGTCCTCGTCATCCTCGGTGGAGGAGAAGGAGATGGAGAGGGAGCTCTCTTGTTATTCTAAATTTATTGCACGCACGCACACACTAATGAGCGTTAGTGGTGGTCGTCCGTTGCCATAAAAATGCACCACACTCCTTTTAACCACTTTAAGTCCCATCCACATCCACCCAGCCCATCCTGCTGTCGCATATCAAATGGCAGAGTTTAAACCTCATCGCTGGTGCATAAATTTCTACCAGTTTAGTGCTCTTGCTGTTGCTCCTTCCACTGCTCCTGCTCCTGCTCCTTCTCCTCTTTGGGATGCGTTGCTGTCCATTCGAGCATGTTTAATAAGCGTCGCCATTTTTCATGCGCAGTCAACGGAGGAGCAGGAGCACCAGCACCATTCCCTCTCATCCGCTCATCCTCTGGCGTGGCTGTAACATGCAGATGGATGGAGCAACTATGAGTGCCACGTGAAGAGTTTGCTCTTAGCAAGCCAGCTGCAAAATATTTGAACTGTGCCACAGCGGTGACAGTCAACACGAAATGGTAAAAGCTACACCACAGCCAAATTCTAGGAAAATGCGAACTACCTTTCAAAGAGATAGAGAGAGAGATGTGAGAGAGTAAGCTTGGCATATATATATTAAATATAATAAAGCATATATAAGCCAAGAAAATGAGACATTACTCTTAAAACGGGAGCTTTAATAAATATTTGAGTGGCAATCGTTATAAGGAAAGAAATCTTCCACTCAGTTTATTTTATTAATATTTCCATGCATGTTTCTTCCCCGCGAACTTTGAATTTCCCCCCGACATCGGTGATAAGAATTAATGGTGAGGCGGCGGCGACTACTCTCCCATTCCACCAGCGAAAACCCCATAAAGATATTAATCTCCGCGAGAAACTTTCCCCACACACAGCTCACTAGACTCGACTGGCAAGCTCAATTTATATAGCATTTATCAACCATTTGCGACGGGTGTGTGTGCTGCGCCCCAGACTAAATGTGAATTATGATGATGCTGCATAAGAGTGACACATACCGTGCCCCATCATCTTTTTTTTCCCTCATCCTCCAGCGTGTTCTGCTGTTCTGGCTATTTCGTTGATGTCTGACTAGTGTTTTTCCTGCTGCTGCTGCTGCTCTGTTTTTTTTCTGTTTTTGCAGGAACGGAAAATTTGTCAACTCAGTGAATCGTAAATGTTATATGGAGCGAGATGGGAACATCAAGACGAGAGACGAGAAAAGAGACAACACGACAAAGCCACAGAGAAGAGCAAACAAATGAAAATGTTGTTTGCATTGAAATTTCGCTTCGTTTCGTTTCGTTTGGTTTTCAATTAGGCGAATGCGGCCAACGCTGCGTATGAGCAATGTTTGGCCATAATTTGCGGCAAACACAATGGTGGCAAAAATAGAAATATATCGAGAGAGAGAGAGAGGAAGAGAGAGAAAACCGCAAAAGCAAACGTAAACAGACTTGGAGAGACCCGGAGCCCCGGTACACAGTTTGGTTTAAGGTTGACAAATGGCCCTCGGACCAGGACACGAAGACACGGCAGTACATCTGTAGCCATTAGACACGTAGCCGGAAGTTCCCAGGATGAACTGATCCTGGGGCGAGGTCGACTGCTCACGTCCTGCCGTCCTAGCGGACATGCTTTCCCGGTCAGGTGTGTTTTAGGTGTGTGTGTGTGTGTGCCGGTGTGCGTGCAATAAATTTCAACTGCACACACACAAAAACACACACAAACACACCAGGTGAGCAACAAGGCGCCACGAAATGAAGCTCGCTTATTTAGTGCCTTCGCCTTTAGAAGTTTATTTTGCGTTTTTCGGGGCACTCGGGAAAAATCAACATAAAAATGGCAATGAAATTATATTTCAAAAAGAATGATAAATTCTAGTGGCGTACATACATACATCGACAGTAAAAGTAAGACATGATATATGGGCAGAAATATCGAGCGTAATATGATATCGAAAATAGCGCAGAGTTTAATATATTAAAATTTGAAATATCGAAAAATATTGCATTTAGGGTTAAATTATCGATATTATCTATAATATATTTGGCTCTTTTTCTGGCTTTATATAAAACATCAATCCAAATTTCTTATTAGTTATATATACTTTTTTTCAACAGTAATAGTTTTAACTAAGCTTAGGCTCTTCTTTGGCACAGTTCGATATATCCAATAAAATATTATTTATCGCACATATATCGTAATGCAAAATACCGATACATGTTATGGCATCCCCTCAAACCTTCGTAGTTATCATATATTTATTTAATAGATTATAATTTGTTTTATTATATATTTTATCAAGATACGAACATAAAATAAGTCTTGAAAAAATTCATTAAAAAATTATAGTTTTGTTTTTCTTTTTTTTTTATCATCTCCTCACACATGTGAGTTTTGCTTAATTATCAATGTACAAAAATTCTAGTAAACAAAGAATTCAGTCCGCAGACTTGATTGCAGAACCCCATTTCATTATTCCTGATTAAAGAAACATTTCTCTTTGTACACCTTTCTTCCTTTCTCTGCAGTTCTTACGTGTGAATTTTTCACAAATTATTTATACTAAAGAAATACCTACTCTCAGGTATAAGACACATGAAATTAGATACTCTCGCAGCAGAAAAAAGAAACGGGGGGAGCTGGCACTTGCCAAATCATTTACTTAATTATTTAAAATTCTGCATGCAATTTGTGCAAGACTTTCCCCCCCTCCGCTTTTCCTCATTTTCTTGCTCCTTTCAAGACAAATGCAATTTGTTTATGGCAAAAGTAAAGTAAAGTAAAAGCTAGGCTAGAGTTCCGGGGAGCCCGGGGTACACGGCTTTTGTGAGTGAGAACAGGAGGACGAAAAGGGACTGACTAGGCAGCGGAAAGGAAACGCAGCGCATTTTGCTGAAAATACTTAGCAGCGTCGAAAATGCAGGGAAATGCTGAGCCAGCCATCTCAGATGAGTCACCTAGCAGCGGCATTAACCCCTTGCTGACGACATCCTTCCGCCTTGGCTGGGCTCTCTCTCCTTTCGAGCAAATTGCTATGCAAATTGAGCAAATAAATGATGCTGATGCCGTGCTGCTGATGCAGATGCAGACGATGATGAGGATTAGCCTTGCAAATGTTGCTTAATATTTTCTCTTAGCTGCGCTGCTGCAGAAAAACATCGTTAGTCGAATGCCAAGCAAAAATGCTTCAAATTACGAGAAAATACTATGGCAAAAGGCAAGAAAAATCTCGATGCTCGATGAAATATTAAATATTTTGCACTTTAAATGCCTCAAGACCAGGGCGAGTTCTGTGCCAATATTTATTTTAAAAACCAGTATACGATAAAAGGTTGAACCTGCAACTGCTACAATGTTTGCTTTAAATTGAAATAAAGCCATTAACATAGTTGGTAACTTTAAAAGCTAAACATAACTTTTTCCCCAAATGGAAATTGTAAAATTGTAGTTGCCAAATATATATTACACAGGCTTAAATGTGTTTACCGAACCAAATCAGTTTATTACGCCTAAAATGTTGAGCTGCGTGGGCAGAATGTTTCATATTTCCCAGAACGTAAAATAACCGAAATTTATACTAGAATTTAAGCACAGGGCACCGCAGCATGTGCAAACATAATATAGGTATATATATATATATATATACAAACGCAAAAGTTATCAAATATCAGAAAATACGAGAAAATACATTCGGCTTTTCCCCCGCTTATTTATGCCCAGCATTCAGTTTTGGGTTAAGCTGCCAGAGCAGCCAGAAAAACTCGCTCCTAACACTCGCAAGATATTGCGTCTGCTGTGTGTGTGTGGCTGGGCGTCATTTTTCAATTTTCCCCATTCGTGCACCTGGAGAGAGAGAGAGAGAGAAGCGGGAGAGAGAAAGTATCCTAATAAGAAAGCCAACATATGCAGCTATAGCTGCGGTTGCCATAATCAATAGGAGGATGAGCGGGATGTAACCGCAGGAAAATCTTTTTGCGGCTTAAAGGAATTTACCCATCTCATTTTTATGGCTGCTGCTGGCGCGATGCTGGGAATAAAATCACATTTTTATCTTAAGCCCGCAAAAAGTCGATTGGAAATTATTATCGCATAAAAATCTATTCACATATTCATTTACGTACCGATTCGTTGGCATGACTGGCTACAAAAGTGTATCTCTTATCTCACATTTATGCCGCCGAAATCCACTTCCCCTGATAGATGTCGGTGGTGTTTCCAGCAACTAATGCTTAGTATTTGGTTTGATAAAAATTTTTGTGCTGGCGTCAAAAAAACTCCATGCTAACATTATTTTCAACACCGAAACTTTTCTCTCTTTTTTTTTGGCCGAACTTCTGGTGAACAGCAAAAGTGAACATGACAGGTTTATACATATTTCACTTGGTGCTAAATCCTCTGTTTGCCCAGAACTCCATTTGTTTAAATACCTTATTTATCTGCAGCTTGCTTTGTGTGCTTTCAACCATAACAAGCTAGGCATTTTTATTTATTAGATAATACTAGTTGAGTTTTAACAGATGTCTCTGCTCAAGGTGGTTAGTGTTAGGCAAATAAATAAGGCTACAGAAAATGTCATTAACAAATGGAATCTGCTATAAAATATAACTTTCATTTACGCGTTTTTATGCATATATTTAATTGAGGTTGACATTGATTAGAGGTGATTTTGATAATTGATTATTAATAATTTGATTTTATGGCAAATACAATTCACATTTTACAGATTTACATGAACTTTGAAGAGCCCAAGGTGATTATTTATCATGTGTTCTGAAAGCGCTTATAGCTTGAGAATTGTATATCAAAATATATCTTGTAGATATTTATATCATATATTTTAAAGTTTAACTTCAAAGATAATTCTTCTGTTAAGGCCTCTGGAGATGCGTTGGGCTTGCCACAGTCAGAATGTTCGAGCAAGTTATTTCCCAAAAAACACAAGAAAAAGAGCCGCGGGAGCTGAAGGACCCACTGCTTGCCCACCTAGGTTCTAAAGCATTTAAAACATCCCCTCCCCTTTATATATTATAGAATAATAAACCATAAACTGGACTCACCTCAATGCAGAACTGACAGCCGCACTGATGCAGCGCCATGGCCTCGCCCACTTCCTCCACGTCGATCAGGCACAGCTTGCAGGTGAAGGGCTGGAAGTTGTTGGTGGTGGGCGTGGCCGGGGTGCCCGCCGAGGGTGTAACATCCGCGGAGGCCAGCATCTCGCGCCGCTTCAACGCTATGCCGTCACGCACACAACAGGCCTGGGCCGCCTGATTGGCACTGGCCATGGAGAGGAGCGATGTCACGGTCAGCGGGTAGGCGTGATCGGTGCCAAAGGGTGCCAGTTCACCGCCAGGGGCTGCTCCCGTGGGCGTAGGAGTTGCGGGTGTGGATGTCGCCTGCAGCTGCTGCTGCTGCTGCTCCTCCAGGTTCAGATTGGCGGCACAGCTGGAGTGAAGCGTGGCCGTTGTGACATTGGACGGCGGACTGGGACTGGTCGAGCCGGCAGTTGCTCCACCGCTGAGCCTGATCTGGGCATTAACGTTGATGTGCGGCTCCTGACTGCGGCGCTGCTGCTGCTGCAGCAGCTCCTCCACTTCCAGGTGATTCAGCGCCGAGTCCGGCCTGGGCACAAAGCCATTGGACAGGGAATATCGCGAGCCGGAGGCAGCCAGGGATAGGATGCTGGAGCAACGCGAACAGGTGCCCACGCCATTCATACTGCTCACACTGTTCCGCAGGCGATTCAGGGGTCGGATCTGCTCGACGCCTCCCGAGCTAAAGATGCCGCTGCCATGGACGGCCAGCGAGTGACCCTGACTCCGGCTCTGGCTCAGGCCGTGACCGTGACCATGGCCGTGGGCGTGGGCGTGACTCTGCGATTGGGATTGACGGGTGAGGGCCAGGACCGTCTCGCACTTGCGCAGTCCCGTGTACTGGACAATGGACTGGGACTTCTCCTGGTGCAGGCTGCTGGCGCTGCCCTCGCGCCGCATGATGTGCCATATCTTCTGCTGGACGACATTTAGGGAGCTGCTCGAGCCGCTGATGCTCAGGCTGCCGCGTCCATGGCCATTGGCTAGCTGGCGGCCAGAGGGATCACGGAGCACCACATCCTGCTCGGAGGGAGTGCGGGTGATGCGTATCTCTGGCGAGGCAGGACGCTCCCGATCGGGCACTCCGACTCCGGCGCCTCCCCCGCCTCCGCCTCCTGCTCCTGCTGCTGCTGCTGCTCCTGCTCGACTGCTGCTCGCCTTGAGTCCCACCAGCGACTTGAGAAAGTTCTCAAAACGACGCCTTCGGGGTAACTGCCCGCCGCCGGACAGTCCCAGCGAGCTCTCCAGATCGTGACCAGCTCCGCCATTGATTGCCAGCGCTGCTCCTGCTCCAGAGCCACCGCCACCGCCACCACCACCGCCGCCTCCTCCTGCTCCGCCTGCATCGCCATTCGCCGAGGAAATGATGATCTTGCTCCGCGCCTGCGTGTCCAGCAGCGCAACTGTCTCGGCGTCGCCGGAATCGTGGACGTGGGCGTGGCGGGGCGTGGCATGCAGGGTGGTGGAGGCGGCACTGGTGGCCTTCTGGCTGGCGGAGCGCTGGTGTTGCTTTGTGTTGGCCAGATTGTGGATGGGCGAGGAGTCCTGTGGGCACACACACAAGATGGATCAGTAAGGGGATTAACTAGGGATCTGGATCCCAGTATTGAAAGCCTTCTCTACTCACCCGCGAGTCCTGCTCCAGCTCCTCCTCGAGTGCACTGTAGACGGGCGCGTACCAGGAGTAGGAGAGCTGTTTGCGGGCGGACGGAGCCGCAGCTCCCGCTCCTCCACCAACAACGTTAGCCGTGGGTGTGGCCGTGTGACCGGGTCCGTGATGCTGCTGCTTGAGCGGCACAAGCTTGGCAGCTCCGGTTGCTGCTCCTCCCCCGCCTGCTGCTGTGGCTGGATTTGTGGTCACCAGGTTGTTGTTGTTGTAGCTAAGCGGTAGACTGCGCCGCTGGTGCTGACCCCGAGTGGGTGGCAGGTGCTTGGTGGGCTTCCTGCCCGCTCCGTAGAGGCTGCTGTGGTGCTGACGCCTCTGCTGGTGGTGGTGGTGGTGCTGCTGCTGCTGGTGGTGCTGGTGGTGCTGGTGATGATGCTGGTTTCCCTGAGACAACTCCTTCTTGGTAAAGATAAGCGAGGCACTATTCTTGTTCAGCCTTATGGATCGCTGCTTATCCACCACCGTGGCCTCAATGTGGGTGAGCAGCGGCACCGTCTCCGACAGTGGCAGCAGGTGATGCTGTGCGGACGCCGATTCCGAGGGAAAATTGATCACAAAGCTCTCGGCGGCGTCATCAAAGACACTGGCCCTGGCCGCACTCACACAATCCTCGCTGGACGAGGGACTGCTCAGGGAATTCCGCTTGGAACGACTCTGGTTGTGATTGTGGTTATGATGGCTCTGGTTCTTGAGATCCTGCGTGTGCTGATAGCAGCTGCTGTAGCTTATCTTATTCTCCACCAGCAGTTCCAGTGGCGGCAGTTTGGCCGAGTGGCTGTGTGGACTCCGGTCCTGGTGAATCTCCTGCGGATTCGAGGGCGTGGCATGCACGTGCACCGGCTGCGTATGCACTTCAGTCGGCTGCAATCCCGTCGATGCTGGCATCGCCAATGGTGGCCGCATTCTGGCCCGGATTGCACTCGATCAGCAGCGGCTTTTCGGCGAAGGATGTGCTCAGCTTAACCGTGGCTGGCAACGGCAGCGTCATGTTGACAAGGGCCTGTGGAGGAGGGTGAACAACAGTGATTAGTGTTTGGGATAAAACTCTAATTAAACTTATGGTATTTAATCTATGGGAACAATTGAAGAGAAGGGATTATTCTTATTTAATTGGAAAAGCTTCCTCGGAATCCTATTTATTAATCTGACAAGTAACCTACAAGTAACTAGCTTTTGTCTTGAAAATATCTGTAGGATATTAACTAGTTCCTGTAGGAACCCTTTCCTTTCTGCCTTTTAATGTCTAGCATCTGAAAAATACATTTTCCATCCTTAGAGTTAAAACCACTTTAGTTTTTCAATATATTTTGGCTTGTAACCAATATACGTATTTATTCAGCGTGTTAGCCGAACAAAAACAGTTGCTACCTCAACGAATTCCCACCGATTGCTGTGCCAACTGCACCCGCATTTGCATTTACGGCTTTATTGGATTTATGGCAATTGGCCGAAAGGGAATTGTGGTGGGGTGGGAAGGGGAGGAGGAGTCCTGCATTCTGATTAGAATTCGGCATTGTTCGGGGACTCCCACGTTGGAATTTAATCTCGCCCAGCGATAAGTACTCCTTTGTTCGTCCCCTTTGAGTGGCGGCGGCAGCTGGTTAAGGATAACGATGGCAACAACCAGGTAATCAAAGCGTGCCAATTAAACCAAGCGTAACCTAACGGAACCCAACGCTAATGTTGCTAAATATAATGGAATTATTAGTCCCCGAAAATTGATGGTGCATTGCCCCCGTATTAAGTGGCTTTTAATGCTGCTGTCGCAGCCGCCGTTCGTTTTGATGGAGCTTTCCCATCACTCATCGTGGCATCGTGGCAATCTCGCGGGGCCTTCCAGTTGGAGTGGGTGGAACTAATCCCTTGAATTTCCAGCAAAATATACACCAAAATGGCCAATTTAAGCCCAATTAATCGGCAAATTGTTTGACTCGCGCACTCGGAGGAAAAGTATGCTGCAGAAAATTTGCATTGCGATGCAACACAGAAACCAATTTCAATTTGCAAACTCTGCGTTGGGCAAACAGAATAAATGAAAGAGAAAAGTGGGGGGGGTGGATAGGGGGAGGGGGTGAGGGAAAACTCTGAGAAAAGCGGAAAGGGGATGGCGAAAAGTCTCTGGGGTGAAACCGCCATTCTCCCCCCCGCACAGCGTCCATCCAGTCAATTAAGTTATTTTCCACTTTGAGCCTGGTCAGGTGGCATTGCCGTTGCCTTTGCCAGTGTGCCCAAAATATATTTTTATTCCCCAAGGCTTGCAAATTGATAAATAATAAAGCGAAAAATACAATTTTCGGTAATTTAGATAGATTGCAGCGAAATATGGGGAGAATTAGAGAATTCGCTTAGAGAGAATGGGAATAAAGAATATTAGAGTCTGATTATATTTTTGAAATCTCCTATTAGTTTATACTTTAGGAAATAAGTGTGACCAGAGACTGAATTTTATTTCATACTCTTAGCATGAATTTAGCTCATTTAAAAGCGCACTAAGCTTATTTTATTTTTAAGAAAATACTTTACCAAGCTAGCTTTAAGTCATAGCTATATATTTAGTGTAATAATGAGAGAAAAGGAAGAATAATTTAAGCTTCTTAGTAGTTCCTACTTTCAGGAAATAAGTGTGCCCAGGGGGACGTTTTTGCGCAATTTTAAATCACAAAAGGTTTATTTTATGTTTAAGAGAAATACATAACCAATTTACATGTCTAATATTTAGCTTTAAAATCTGAGAAAACAGTAAGAAATTTTGATATTTCATTTAAACTATTTATTAGTTCCTACTTTAAGAAAATGAGTGTGCCCAGAAAATAACTTAAATAGAAGGTATACACTATTTTATAGCATTCCCTTGCCATGTTTTAAGGTTACTTTAAATCGGACAAGATATATTTATTTAATTTTAAGGGAAACTCATTACCAAATCTATACGCTTAAGCTATATATTTTGCTTAAGATATATATATATGGCAATTTGTTAACTTCAACAAAATTAGCATATTCCACTCTATCTTGGTCACACTGTATCGCGAAACTTCGGCGCCGACCTGCAGGAATTTTCCATTAATTTCAACTTAATTACGCTGGCAGCAGAAACAGAAGCCGCAGCTGGCTCAAGCTGCACATGCCACTCTGGCATTGAAGGTATGTGGGTATATTAATTTTTGGGATGCCATCGCCTAGCCACCGTTTCTGCTTCTTGGGCTTTTCCCTCTCCTCTCCTCTCTCCCCTCTCTACCCTGACAGCACACATCGCTTGCCATGAGGGCAACGCACCGAAGTATGCAACGAAAAAATGCGAATTACGCATAATTGCCGAGCTCAACTTTGAGAGATACACAGAGAGAGAAAAAGGGGACTATTAAGGGAAGATTTTGGGTACTTCTTTTGTTTATTTATGAAGTATTTTAAACTTTAAAGTATAATAAATACACTGATATATATAGACATGGATATCAAGAAGATATCTCTAGAAATTAGTAATAAAAACTTCCTTTTTAAAGCAGTTTAAAATCTCTCAAATCTAACTTGATTCAAGGTTTAAGATTACACAAAACAAATCGAGTTGAAACTGGTATTAACATATTATTTTTATTTTTCTCTCCATGCATTTGGGAAAGTAAAGCGAAAAAGAGAAGCCACAAGCCGCAGCGTTGGAAAAAAGTGAAAGATAAATTGCTTTCCCACGCCCACATAAGCGTTGCTACAAGGCCAAGTCAAAGGGCGCGGAGGAGGAGGAGTAGCACCAGGGGGTGAAAGGTGAGAAGGATGGTTCCGGGAGGGCGGACATCTACAAGACACATTTGCCGCCCGCCCGGCTGACACTGACTGCTGGTTTCTGTTCTGTGGCAACGACGGCAAGTGGCAAGTGGCATGCCTCCCGGCCAAAATTAATCGCCTTTGGCGCACATTGTGAAATGCCGAAATTTGTCTTTTGTGCATTTACATTTAACGCCATTTAAGGCCAACGGAGAACAACAGCAGCAGCAGCAGCAGCAGCAGCCGCAGCAGCAGCAAGTAGTCAATGCCGAACGAAGATTGATGAAAGCCAAAGCAGACAATGCTTTTTCCATACACACTGGGATATTCTACACCTCAGACCCTGCTAATTGTGGCAAGCGAGAAACTTTCAAATCACCCAATCATGACATGCAACGAGAGGAGACTTCATCTCCAGCTCTCCAGCTCCAAACAATCGAGCAATCAAGTCGCAAATCCCGGACAACAAATGGGGTTTTGTTTCATCATCCAAGCCACGGCAGGCCAACTAATTGACATACGTCAATTGGCCAAAACGGAATTAATGAAGAGCAGCCGAGTGAATGAGTGAGTGAGTGAGTGGCAAAAACACTGAATTATTTCAGTCACTAATTACCAGCGTGGCAATCAATAAATATATAAAAACAAGCTTAACTTACCATAATTCAAACAGCCGGCAAATGCACTAAAAAACCAGAATTCCTCGCTGAACCTGTAACACAAAAAAAAGGGAGTATTAAAAACGGCATAATTAATATATTATTTGCATTCTAATAAAGACATTATTGGGGATATATAATACATTTTGATATTTTATATGAAAAACAACAACAATTAATGACATGAAACATGAGCCATGCAAAAAATGTTCACTAAATGCATATTACACATTTTCTTTCTTCCGAAAAAAATGATTATAGATTATTTGTAAAAGTATTTCTCTAACTGATTAAAACTTATCACTGACTGAGTGAAAACCTTATAAAATTAATCATAAAGTCAAAGATAATAACTAAGAAATAAAATATAAGGAAGCAGATATGTAAAGTAGAAAATTAGTACCTGATTACAATACTTATTGAGTTAATTGTCGAATTAATAAAAACCCATCTTTGACTGAGTGAATGCCTCATAAAAAAATCATAAAAACAGAGATATTAACTAGAAAATAAAATATAGGGAAGCATATAGGAAGGATATTTCAAAAGTTAATACCCCACTACAAGATCAATTTGGCTTGACAAACATATTAAACAATTGTAGCTTGGTTTCACGCTCCCTGAATTGCCAAATTAGACCGCGTCAAAGCCCCCAATTAATTGTTGTTAAACTCGGGCATTAATACAAGCTCGCTACCACCTTTTCGACCACCATCGGACGGTGGTTGGCTGAAAAGGGAATTTTAATTGGCTGTCTGTGTGGGGCGGCGGACTGTGGCTTTAAATGCGTGTGTATGTTAGCGGCTAATTAGACTCGCGACCCTCCAAGCAGACCCAAGGCATGCGGCCACTTAGTTCGGGGTTAAACCTGGCCAAGTGGTCACATCTACAACCATATATATATATATATATGTATAAGTACATTTATGTATATATGAGAGCATGAATATGAGAAGACCGCCACAGCCAAAGTGCCAGAGGGTTGCCCTGAAAGTTGTGCTACGTTTGGCAGGGCATGGAACGAGAGTCCACGTTCACGTGGAAATTTAGTTAATTGTAATTGCAGTCTGCTCCTGACATAACTGCCCCTGCGCCCGTTGGCCGTTGACAGCTTGTTCCGAAGTCGGGAAGCCGGTCACCGGCGGGGCAAAGTCAACGACAAAAGTCAATTCATTTATCAAGTTTCAGCGACGATACGTTTTGTTGACGACAGTAGAAAGTTGTGTAATCACAGCTAATACAAAAAATAATATAATAAAAACACAAAAAAAAAATAAACTCAAGAAGAAAGCTGAATAACACGCAGTTGCTGACGTCAACAACTTACGAGAGAGAGAGTGCGAAAGAGAGCGAGATTTATCAACTGCTAACTACTTGCAGCTACCAACAGAGCGTATGTGTGATATTTGTCATATTTTAGCAAGAGGGTGAGAGTGAGAACGAGAAGGAGTCGCGCTCTCTCTCTATCTCTATCTAATTAGCTTTACTAAAGGGTTTTACTTGGAAAATAACTGAACGAAAGGAAGGGGAAGAGAACACAGGAGGACCCTATCTCATGTCCGGCAGAATGGCAGCCAAAGGATTAACACGGCCACAGCCACATAAGCAGCTTAAGTCTTTGGCTCTCGGTTCAAGGCTGCCATCCAAAGGACTTGCACAAGTGACAAATTAATCAGTATATTGCGCCATATGCTGGAATCTCAATTAAGTCGCTGCCAAGTCAATCTCCAAGTCCAGCCCCAGATTTAAAGCTTATATTTAGGGCATTAACAATACCGAAGGACTTCTTGCATGGTTCTGCTGGCAAACAATAGTTTTATTACAACAGTTTTCCTTTATGGCTCGTCATAACACAAACACACACACAGATAAATGATGTTCATAAAGATTACAAGCCAGATAACCGTTTATAAGTTAATTAAATAATTACTTAAACAACTTGTTGGCAGGCAAAATCACTTGGGAAAACTAATTGAGTTGGATTTTCAGCAAGGTGCTAGGCATAAGATAAAACTTGGGGTCATTTTCAAAGGAATAATATGCAGAAATTGATAGTTCTTGGGGGGAAATTCACTTAGAACTCTCTTGAATAAATATTCTGTGCAAAAAAAAGAGTTAATATCAGCTACAGGTCACAAAAATAACTCCAAATAGTTGCAGAACTTGTCTTTTTTTATAGTTTTTATTGTCCTTACTATTAGTCACACATTTCTTGGCAGCCATACTTCCCCAGCCAACCCCTTTCCGAATTTTTTGGAGCGCAACCTTTAAAGAAACAGCAAGCAAACTTGGCATAGGTCCAACAGGGGCAAGGGGGGAACCTTGCGAAGGCCTGCCTCGCTGCCATGGTGCATCAATAATCAATGTCGGGGCAATAGAATCTCAATCAACTACGTGACATAAGGCAGTCAGCTCCACCTGCCGCACCTGCTGGAATCTGTAAAGAATTGCAGCGATTCAGGTTGCAATTTGAGCAGCAGGACTCCCCCCGCTGGAATTGAGCCTCGAAAATGAGATTCTACCTCGCACATCCGAGAGATACAACGCGATGCCGCCACGCCCTTTTTTCCACTCTTTCACCAGGGCGGCAAAAGGAGAGGCACTCGAAAGTCTAGACAAGACAGAGGCGGGGATTGTATAATATTAAAATAAACAAGATGTGTGTGTTTCGGCGAGGAGATGGAGGTTTAAGTGAATTACGTATACGCCGTGTACGCCCGCCTAAACTTAAGTTTTTAAAGTTAACACTTAATCTACAGAGAGAGAGAGAGAGAGAGAGAGAGAGAGAGAGAGAGAGAGAGAGAGAGAGAGAGAGAGAGAGAGAG
>JAEIIU010055923.1:0-47226 GCA_018874675.1 Drosophila baimaii
TGACTCCTTCACTGCGTTGCAAACTTCTGACTAAAATTATAATACCCTGCAAGGGTATAAAAATATATGTTCCTTGCAGAAAGTATAATAACTTTGATCATTAAGACCGCTAAAAGCTTGTCGTTAATTTTTAGTGTTAGTCGGCGTTATAAAAAAAAAATAAACTCTAAGTAACCCTCACAAGGGATTGAACCAGAGGCATCCAGCTTACAGATCTAGACTTCATCTTTTGCATTATGGACTTTCTCGAATGAAGATAGCCAAAGCAAGATAAATTAGGAAAATTCAGATCTTTGACTAAAAAAAGAAGCATTACAAAAACCTAGTTAGTAAAGACAAAAGAATCTATACTTTTAAAAAAACATCAGGAGGATATATACCTACATAAAATGTTAATACATTTATATATATATAGATAATATCTATTAGATATAATAAAATATTGTTCCCCTGTAATTTTTGTTCTTGCTTTCCAAGGGTATTTAAGACTTCATCTACAACAAGGCTACCCCCCCTTAGGACTTCCTCCATTTCCCTTCGTGATTGGCTTGGGTCAATCCAAGCAAAACTGTTTTGAAAAATCGCCCCAGACATCGCTGAAAATGTAAATGCAAATTACGAGTGCAGCAGCAGCAGCGTCGCGTCGGCGAATGCAAATTTTCATTTGAAATCAAAGAAGTTAAATCAATCAAAACGGATTTGCATGCGATTTCCGATTGTGCCACATATGGGGGACATCGCACATTGGATGATTAGCATAATGCAGCCAAGGGGCCTCAAGATAAAGCTGGTTTCGTCACTAATGCCGCGGGCCTACAAAATGTTAAAGGTTTTCATTTCCATTAGAGGGGGCCAAACAAGAGATTTCTTGGCCCGGGCAACGTTGTTTTCGGATGTTTTTCCATTGAATCAATAGCCATAATTTGCTGGAATTGTCTGAAATGACTCTGATGAAATTGATTGATTGATTGTCCACCGCGAACTCTGAGCGGAGTTGGCAATTAAGGTTGGTTAACCCTCTCGCAGAAGAAACGCTCAGACTCGTGTGAACTAGTTTGCCAATTTAAGTTTTGTTTCCCCTCAATGATTTGTACGAACTTGCATAAATTCTTAAGGGTTTTATGCATCTTAAAACCTTTAATAATGAATAATACAATTCTGTGCCACTTTCCACTTACTTTTCTGACTCATTGTTTGCACTTTACTTAACATTTATTACCTTTGGCTGTTCCACTTTTTGAGTTGTACAAGTATTTATTCGTAAAAGTTTGCTTTAATTCTGCCCACTCAAGTTTTTAATTCGTTTTAATGCCGCTGAAAAATCGATGGCCTACTTTTTCAGACGAATTTATGACTTTTTGATTTACTTAGCGTTCTTTAACCTCTGGCTTTTAATTTAGGTTTATTTGGTTATTGTAATAAGTTGATCTAAGCGAATTAGCTTTAGTGTTTAACCAAATGCGCTAGAATAACTAAAATGAGTTACGTGTACATACATTTAAAATGCCATATGCAAGCATTTTTTCTGTTTCTGGCAAAAAACGCGTTCTCTCCACTCTCACAAAGTTGAGAGCGTAAAAATCTACAGATGTAAAATGCATGAGAATACGTGTACACACATACAGTAGTCGGCTGCCCCAGCCCAGAGAGCCAGCGGCTTTAGAGCTTGCTCTCTCTGTCTCTATGGCATCGGAACTAGTACCCAGCGCTGAGTACAACACGAAAAATTTGTGTGCAACAAAAATCGTATGGCGTTCGGCATCTTAGCAAATAAAACGTCTTTGGTTTAGCCCACTTTATGCACATTATGC
The DNA here is from genome assembly GCA_018874675.1 of Drosophila baimaii. Lineage (NCBI taxonomy): Eukaryota > Metazoa > Arthropoda > Insecta > Diptera > Drosophilidae > Drosophila > Drosophila baimaii. The sequence goes on from JAEIIU010055923.1 coordinate 1,812, forward strand.
CTTATCTATTTAAATTTTACCCCATTTAGATTTAAATCTTTTGTTGGCCATGTGCCCTAATGCATCTATCTCTATCTTAGTGCACTTTTTTTTATTTCTGCCACAAATTCTACCCACTGAACTCTTTGGTTTTCCGAAGCCATTTCAGCAATGTCATTGCCCTTTCAGCGCTATTTCTTTTTTATTTTTTTTTTTATTTATTTCTCTGCTCTGTCCCTTATCATCGCCTATTAATCTAGTTTAGGTTTTGGGCTTCGAGCGACTAACTAGTCCGCAGCGATGTGGGTTAATATGATGGGTGAACAAAAGAAGTTCGCTGGTGACGGTTCAGTAAAAAATGTACACAAAAAAGAACAGCAGAGCCTGAAGAAACCAGAACAAGAAAGAAAAAAAAAAAACTTTACCGCTGACTTGAATCGAGTTGCTGTTCTTTTCTGCCTCTCATAATTTTTTTTTAACGGTTTTACAGCTGTTGTTGTTTGTTGGCTTTTTTTTTATTTCTTATTCTTTTTTTTTGTAATAACAAATTGACAATGACATGAATGAGAAGAAATATTTAACCTTAATAAACGACCAAGACAACACAACGAAGCAGCTTTAGACGTCTTTTGTTGGGTTTTCTTGGTGCTCTCCGTGTTGTGGTCCGTCGGCGTCGTCGTCGTCGTCGTGGTCGTGTGCATTGTTGGGTGGTTAAGGCCCGAACTGATTTGTGAGGGGAAGGCCAAGTGCCAATTAAACTTTGGCACAGTCAAACGAGGGGACATCCAGCAGAGATACACCGGCAGAAAGATAATTAGCATAATCTCTGGTATCTTGGAATTAAAATCGTATAATATTAAACACTTTTAAACACCTGTTAAAGGTTTTAATCATTCATAAGGCTAATATGCTATTTTCTTTACTACAATCAAATTTCTATATAAACTCGATCCTTTATTTTGTAACAGTGTAGCCCCGTGAACGGGGCAAAGAATGCGAATCCATTCACTTATCGTTAAACTCTTCGCATCTATCTTTCAGATACAGCATTCAGGCAGAGTCTGGCGGACGTTGAGAACGCGGCCGGAACGATGATGTCCATGACCAGCTCCCCGCCGGCCACGCCCACCGGCGTTCAGACGGACCAAGATGGCCTGATCCTGCCCAAGAAGCTCATAAATCCCTGCATGGAAAATATCGATCGCAAGGAGTTGCATCGGGAGCTCAAGTTCAATGCCAGAGTGTGAGTAATTAATATTGAAATATATATTAATTTTAAAAACTGAATCTAATTAGAATTTTATTTTAATTTCAGTGGCAAGAGCGTGCTGAACCAAAAGTCGGAACTGCAACGGGCCTACGACAAGCAGAAGGAGCGACATGCGGCCGCCGAACAGCATTCGCCGGATGCGGAAATTACCGGCGGCATACCGGGCCTCAAGGGCGAGCTCGGCCGTGTGATTATGGAGCGGGCGCAAAAGCACGAGGCGGCGGCCCAGAAACAGGATCAGGAGGATGCCGAGGAGCGGCAGTATGTGAATCCCGAGTATCTGAATGTGCGGGCGAAGCTGCGCACGGCGCATGCCAACAATTAGGAGGGAGCTGCCGCCGTTCCACGGATACCCGGACAAGGATGCCCAGTCCGCCGCCGTCTCCTCAGCTTGATTAATGTTTAATGTTTAATTTTTTAATTAAGAGACCTTAAACCAAATTGTGTATGTGTGCGTGGACGGAACTATATGTGTTTTATGTGTTAATAACTTGTGAGCGGTTTTCATTTTGATATTATGCAAAACTAGTTGGTTATTATAGTTTAACGTTTAACTCCTAGACTAAGCCATTTACCTGTTTAGTTTGTTCTAATTCTAGTTACTAATCTAAGTTACGGATTACTTGAGCTAACTTTCGTTGTGTAAAAAAACAAACCATGTGTATAAAGTTTTAGTTTCTAAACGGCTGACCCCCCCTTTCTTCCACAAAAAAACAAACGAAACAGTAAGGAATATTATGAATCTAGTGTAGTTATCTATATGTATATCCCTAAAATAGAGAGTGACCGAGATAATGCTGTAAACAGGGCAATGTGTTAGAGAGTAAGACAGAGAGACAGACAGACAGAACTTGGAAGAAAGATATTGGATCTATATACATACATACATATATATATATATATATTGAACAACTATTTTATGTCAAAGCAAAGAAATTTAAACAGATTACAGAACTATATACAACATATATCTATATACAAATTTAGTTTCTGGAATTAATAAATTTTATTGTAGGCAAAGAGTTATCGAAACCGAATGTTTATTATTTATATTGCAATCGCGTATGGATGTGGATAAATGTATCTAATGTGTTAAAGTGCAAAGGGCCAGGGGCTAGTCTTGATTCTTGGCCTCTTTTTTGGCCTGTTTCTGTGGCTTGGCCTGTTCCTTGGTCATTTTCTTAGCCTCCCTTTTGGCTTGAGCTTGTTCCAGCTTTTCCTGCTTTATGGACTCCTTGGCGCCTGCCTTCTGTTTGGCCGATACTCTAGATGCTCTCTTCGAAGAACGAACCTGAAATTGGCCAATTTGCCTGTTAGGAAGTGGACTTACCTATTGACGTTATTCCTGTAACTCACCGATAAGGTACGGGCCCGTTGTTTCTGCTCCTCCAAGGCTATTTTATCGCGTACCTCTTGGATTTTCCGGTGGAACATCTCAACCTTCTCCTTTAGGATCTTTAGGTCCTCATGGCACTTGTTCAATCGGTTGGTGGTGGCCTGTACCAAATTCGTGGCGGTTTCCAGGTCCTCATCATATGCCGCCTGCACTTCGTTAATGCGGTTCTTGTACTGTTCGATCAGGGTCACGTACTCCAGTTGACAGCTGTCCCACACACTTTCATCCTTGCGAGTGAGATCGGCCAGTTGTTCCAGCTCATCGGTAAGTGCCTAGGAGGAAAGATATGATAAAGGATTTTCAGATGGAGTCCCAAGTCCCAGGTATATATGGAATGAAAACAATAAGAGCTATTTAGAGGACATTTTCTGCCTCAAAACTGTTTCAAGAATACAAACCTTACAGCGGCAAAAATCGGTATATTGTTCCTGCTCCACATTATCATAGGCCCAATTCACTCTATAGCGAGTCTCTATGGGACTCATATCTATGCGATAATTGCAATCAAAAATTATTAAGTATTTTTTATTTAATTTTAATTAGATAACACTTACAGTCTAATTGAAAACGCTCCTTTTTAAGGGCTTTCTGTTTGGCCGCCAAGTGGGGATTGTGAAATTTTCCAACGATATTCTTTTTTGCATCCTTTTCCATTAAGGCATCGTGTTCGGCCATTATGGTTTCATAGGGAGCAGCAATTACCTCATCGATGTCCATTTGGGTGTCCCTACAAGGGACATGTTAAATTTTTAACTGAATTAAAAAATGTGTAGCCAACTTTTGGGTATTTATTTTAATTTAAATCAGTTGATATTGCATACTTTTAGGTGCATTTTAAAGTGATTTCAAATATCTAGAGAGTTCTTCCGAATTAAGTGTCTCAGTATTCTACGAAATTATAAATATTTACTTCAGTTACTGTTCGAATTATTTAATGGGAAATATTATAGGTGGGTATAAAATTTAGTAGCATACTTTTGGGCTGCATTTAAGGTGATTTCAAATACACAGCGACACAGATGCTGTTTCAGGTGCATAAGTATAGAAATCCTCGGTAGGTGTATATTCCCTATATGTTTGTCAATAACAAGAGCACTCACCTAAGATGATCTATGAAACCATGGGGCTCACAGAGATCCCTATCGTTGACCACATCGTTCAGCAGGACCTCTACCAGATTGATAATTTCGCTCAAATCTACATAATACTTGAGATTATCGAGTGTACTCTCCGAATGATTCTTCTCCAGCATGTCCACATAAACGGTGTTTGTCTGCTGTCCGAAACGCTGCAAGTTCTTCCTGCAGGACCACACAAAGATGGTTTCATTGGGATTAACACCAGTCGGTGGGTATTCCCGCATTACATTCAGGATCTCTTGGAGCTGCAACAGCTGATAGATGATGCACACGTTCCGGAAGTCGGAGATCAGATTGGCGAACCGCACTTGAAACATCTGTTTCGTTATCAAGGCGGAGTCGCGCAGTTTTGCAGAGAGACTCGACGGACGGACTAGCGTAGTTGACAATCGTGTACGGGCCGGCATGTTGGTCATGTACATCTTAGCCCGGAATGCCAGTTCCGAATTAGCCTCGGAGATGGAAGATTTTTCCTCAACTACAACGGTCTCCTCCACCGACTGCTTCTTCAGGACATAGGGAGCCAACAATTGATTGATGAACTCATCGTGGCACATCTCCTGCGGCTTTGGCGGCAACGGGAACAAGCTGTTGATCTTCTCCCAGTACTCGTTGGCGGGTAATGGCATTCCCTTCGAAGCGGTGTCTTCCCCGGTTGACATCATTTTGTGACCTGTGTTTCCTCTGTGACAAATTAATACTGACACTCTTGTCTGGTGTTGCTATAGTTTTAGCTAGAGTACAAACCTACTTGTAAGTTTACCAAATTATGTGGAAATTACTCCTTGCCCTTGGTCTCGTATTTTTCTTTAGTTGGCACCACAGCTTCAATAAATCCAGAGCAGGCATTCATTAGAATCCCAAACATAAAAATACTTATGAATAGATTCTAAACAATTATATTTATTAAACACCATCATAAAAGGATCAAGGCCACAAATGCCTAAACTGCACATAATTTAAATTTACTAAATAATGTTTTGCAGAGTATTTGTTACTTACGATCTTGTAATCTCATTATACTACCTACTAGTTTGCGGATCAACCAAAACTATTTAAAAGACTTCATATCGATTTGGTTCGATTCGCATTAACCCGAGTCAAGTAGAAACTATAGTACAGATTTGTTCTGTAACTAATCATTTTAATATACTTATGTATCGAGAATAATTACAACATCTCAAGCAAGCGAGTTAGTCTCCAGGTGTAACCAGGTTTATTTTGAAAGAGCAGTTGTGTGAAAACTTTGTCCTGATTTATTTTCCCTTAATTCGTATTATATACAGTTGTTCTTAAATGTTAACTTGGCCTTTTATAAAAATAACAACAAATTTATAATTTGCAGCAAGAACTTTTATTTAAATATATTTGCAATAAGTTACAAAAAGGGAAAGGAAATTATATGGAAATTACTCCTTGCATGTGGATTCACATTCGGATATAGTTTTAAAGTTATTTTTGTTGCCATGACAGCCTCCATATCTAAATTCTTGACATATATTGAGAGCCGGATAATATGTATATCTAGTCCTATAACCATCACAAGGGCCCGGATAGTAAGGAAGTCCACAAATAGCTTTAAAACCATATAATAAAATGTAATCAAGCCTATTTTCAGAATATGTGTACATATTTTACTTACGATCCTTTAATCCCATTGAAGTACCGAGTATTAGGAGGAGTACATTGAATAGAACAACCGATTTCATGACGCTCTTCTTCTTGTCTTGATGTTGACTTTTCTTTCGAACGTCTTCGCAACGACTGATTGTTTTCTAACTTTCTAACTGTATATATGCACAGATTTTAATTTAACTTTAAGTAATTTAATATCCGTGTCTGATAATATTTTAACGTACCTATGACCTTTTGCTTTTATAAAAGCTGAGTATTGTAATAATATGGAGCTTATATTTGGAATGTAAACGTCTCTCATTCCATATCACAGGCCCATTAAATAATTAGCATTTCAAAACATTTTTATGCTGCCATGGGTTTCAACTTAGAATTCGTATTAACCCATTTGAACCTTTGATTTTGGTGTGGAACTTAAGGTATAAATTACGACACCGTTGCAGAGTAATTTCCAGATACATATAGAAATTTAAAACAGTTGTGTGAAAACTTTGTCCTGATTTACTTTCTCTTAATTCGTATTATATACAGTTGTTCTTAAATGTAACCTTTGCTTTTATAAAAATAAAAACAAATTTGCAAATTGCAGCAAAAATCTTTATTTTAATAAATTTGCAACAAGTTACAAAAAGGATAAGGAAATTCTACGGAAATTGGTCCTTGCATGTGGATTCACATTGGTATTTAGTTTTAAAGTTATTTTTGTTGCCTTTACAGCCTCCATAGATAAATTCATAACATATATTGAGATCCGCATAAAATGAATATCTAGTCGTATTATAGTCACAAGGGCCCGGATAGAGCGGAAGTCCACAAATAGCTTTAAAATCACATACAAAAATTTAATTAAGCCAGTTTTCAGAATATGTGTACATATTTTACTTACGATGCTTTAATCCCATTGAAGTACCGAGTAGTAGAAGGAGTACATTAAATATAACAACCGATTTCATGACGCTCCTCTTCTTGTCTTGATGTTGACTTTTCTTTCCAACGGCTTCGCAACGACTGATTGTTTTCTAACTGTATATATACACAGATTTGAATTTAACTTTAAGTACTTTAATATCCGTGTCTGATAATATTGTAAAGTACCTATGACATTTTGCTTTTATAAAAGCAGAGTATTGTAATAATACGGAGCTTATATTTGGCATGTTAACGTCTCTCATTCCATATCACAGGCCCATTCAATAATAAGCATTTCAAAACAACATATAAATTACGACACCCTTGCAGAGTAATTTCCAGATACATATATAAATTTAAAACAGTACAGTTGTTCTTAAATGTAACCTTACCTTTTATAAAAATAAAAACAAATCTATAATTTGAAGCAAAAACATTTTTTTTAATACATTTGCAACAAGTTACAAATAGGGTATGGAAATTATACAGAAATTACTCCTTGCATTTGGATTCACATTCGGATTTAGAGTGAAAGATATTAGCGTTACCACCACAGCCTCCATAATTCCATTCAAAACATATATTGGAAAACGAATCAAAAGTATATACAGTCATATCAGCGTAACAACGGCCCGTTGGGGAACGCGGAAGTCCACAAATAGCTTTAAAATCATTTAATAAAATTTAAATAAGCCTGTTTTCAGAATATGAGTACATATATTACTTACGATCCTTTAATCCCATTGAAGTGCCGAGTAGTAGGAGCATTATATTAAATAGAACAACCGATTTCATGACGCTCTTCTTCTTGTGTTGATGTTGACTTTCCTTTCCAATGGCTTCGCAACGACTGATTGTTTTCTACACAGATTTGTATATAGCTTTAAGTACTTTAATATCCGTGTCTAATAATATTTAACGTACCTTTGACCGTTTTAATAATATGGAGCTTATATTTGGCATGAAAACGTCTAATTAGTATTCCATATCACAGACCGATTAGATAATTAGCACTACAAAACATTTTTATGATTGTCTAAAATATAGTTTTGAATTTATTTGGCTTAGTTAGGTTAGATTGTTATGTTTTAAATAGGGCCCCAAACCGGTGCCAAATATGGTAGCCTGTTCCTCCACGGGTTTTAACTTAGAATTCGTATAAACCCATTTGTACCTCAGATTTTAGTGTGGAACTTAAGGTATAAATTACGACACCCTTGCTGAGTATAAATATACATAAGTCATTCCCACATACATATATTTAAACAGAGCAGTTATTTAAAAACTTTGTACTGATTTATTTTCTATTAATTCGTATTACATAAAGCTGTTCTGAAATGTTACCTGAACCTTTTCTCAAAATAAAAACAAATTTGGAAATTAAAAAAATAAAAACAAATTTGTAAATTACAGCAACAACCTTTATTTTAATACTTTTGCAACAAGTTACACGAAGGGTAAGGCAATTATACGGAAATTACTCCTTGCATTTGGATTCACACTTGGATTTAGTGTCAAAGATATTTTCGTTGGCACCACAGCCTCCATAAATCCAATGCACACATTCATTGGTGTTCGCATTATAAGAATACACAGGAAAATAAGCGTAACAAACAGCATTATGAAATCCCTCAACACGAGGCGGAAGTCCACAAATAGCTTTAAAATCATATTAAACATTTTACTTAAGAATTTTTTTAGAATATGTGTACATATTTTACTTACGATCCTTTAATCCCATTGAAGAACCGAGTAGTAGAAGGATTACATTAAATAGAACAACGGATTTCATGATGCTCTTCTTTTTGTCTTGATGTTGACTTTTCTTTCCAAAGGCTTTGCAACGACTGATTGTTCTCTAATTTCAAACTATATATTATACACAGATTTTTATATAACTTTATGTACTTTTATATCCGTGTCTACTAATATTTTAACGTATCTTTTACGTTTTGCTTTATTATATTAGGGAGCTTATGTATATTTGGCATGAACACGTCTCATTAGTATTAAATAATTTCCATTTCAAAACATTTTTACGAGTGCCTAAAATGTTGTAAGGTGTTAGGTTAGTAAGATTGATTGCGGATATTTTACAGAGAAAATTCGATGGTTTCGTGCTTGCTCCTCCACGGATTTCCTCTTAGAATTCGGATTAACCTTACATTTTGGTGTATAAATTTAGGTATAAATTATGACACACTTGCAGAGGATTAATGTAAAATATTTAATATATTATACTATTGTAATTCTTTTTCATTCGGTTAAAAAACAACTTTATAATGTTCTCGAAATCAACAAAGTTCTCTTTAGATATTATGCATATGACACCATTTTCGGGACTTTTGGGTCTTAAACAATCATGTTTGTAACTTTTCAATGAAAACCCAAATTCCCATTGCCTGCGGGGATATGTACAAACATAAGTATGGATGTATATAATATATAAACTTCCCCCTTGCTATGACCCTGAACGCGTTCCCAATTCTCTAGCCGCATAAACCAGCGCGAATACAAAAGAAAACACTTGCATTCCCATAATTATCCAGTGCTGTAAGCAACGGTAACAGAGCCAGCGATATGTAAATTAAGACCCGTGGCTGACGTCACTCAATGTTAACATTGTTACAAAGCCAACAGAGATGTTGACAACTAGGCAACTGTAAATTAAGCTGAAAGTGCCGGCTGCACTCAAAAAGTAAAGTAAAAAGGAAAATATCAAGACTAAGAGATACCTCTCATTAAATTGTTATGGAATATTATGAAAGGGAATCATTTTTTTTTGTTTTTTTAATTATCGGTAACAAATGAACAAATTTTTTGGTCAGTTTTTTCCCCTACATTGATATGAAAATATGCATGTTAAAGAAAAACCTAACATTTTTATAGCAAAAATTCCCTTAGGCAGAAAGAAAGATAAAGTTGATTTTTTCCTATGTAGTTTTGTAAGGTGAATTGACCGCGCATTATTTTTTATCAATGCAAACAAACACAAAACGGGTCTACTCTGTAATAGCTTAATTAAAGGGTGTGCAAACAACAAAGCGACAAATGAATATATACATACATATGTACATACATACATGCATAAGTGTTTGCACAAAATGCATGTGCGCATCAACTCCCACGCTCTCGCACTCTCACACTCACTCCACCGCTCTCGTGGTGGAGCTCCCACAGTCTTACACTACCACTCACACCAGTGGAGCTTGCAGAGGCTCTCTCACACACTGGAGCTTACTGGCTCTCACGCCACTGGAGCTGCCTCTCGCCCCCACTGGAGCCCGCTGAAGCTCCCTCTCCCGCTCTTCGGCTTCGTCGGGTAAGTGTATGTGTTGTAGGCACCGCACACACACAGTCGCCGCCTGCTTTGGGGCTGCTGCTCTCTCACACTCTCGCTGGCTCGCTGCTTGCTGGCCAAGTCTGGCCGCCTGTTCCGATGTATCGCGTAGAGGGACCTGCCTCAATGTTGCGCGTCGCTTTTAGGGAGCCTACACCATAAAAATCGGTGACGCTCGTCTACTTTTTTTCGTTGCCCTCTCCCTCTATTTCTAGCCCCCCGCTTTCTTTCCGTCTTTCGCTGTGGAGTTGGGTGGAGTCTGAAGGCGCCTGCGCGGAGTGCGGTGTGGGATTTTCTTCGCTTCGCTTTGCAGCTTTGTCGCTCGCTCGGCCGCCATTTGCGATTCCCGCTGCTCTGTCGCCGAATATGAAGCAAGCAGAATGCGCCGCAAGCAGGAGAGATATGTTTTATTTCAGCTTTACTGCTGCTTACCGTTGGAGTCGGATGCTGCTGCTTAGATGGCACCGTCGTGACCTTGACATTTGACTTTAACCCACTGAGGTTTTGGGGGAAAGAGCTGGAAGCTGGGCTTAGTCTTAGGCTGCGATATTTTATATTATTTATTCTAAACAGGTTTACCCATAATATCAGGGTATTTTCAGCGAAAGTGAAATTAAATATATTTTTTTTAATTGTTATTAAATTATTATGAAATATAAATATTTGAAAACTTTGTGTCAAATCCATTTTAAAATTTGCATTATTTTTGCACTATGAATTTAAAAAGGTCGAAGTATTAAAATTTACATTTTAAACATTCCAAACATTTAATTGCTTCATCTAGTGTTAAGACACTGCCAGTAAGTAATTTAAACCATACATTTTAAAGGGTTAAATTGCATGCTGCAGGCCCCAGCGAGATCGGGGGCAGTGGCCACTTGACGCAGCTCCAGCTGCTTTCATCGCAGTTACATGGGCACCGTTACTCGCCGTCCGCCTATCTTTCCCTGTATGTCTCTCTCTCTCTGCTTGGCTCTCCTCTGCTTGGCTCTCTGGCTATATTTTCGCAGCTGTCTGCTGTCATCAATTGCTGATTGCTTGTTCGCCAAACCGCAGTTTAGCGCTGGCAATGCCGGCGGCCGCGGACGTAACGGTAAATGACGACGCCCCAACGATGGCAACGACCAACGGGAACGGCCGACACAACGACAACGATAACGATAACATCATGGCGGCCCCATCTGATAGACAGCTGTCTCCCGGTTACGTCAGTCAAAATGACGCATCGTGTTTTGGTAACAGGAAAGCATGAATTGAAAACCAGAAACGCAGACAATATACGGATGCCGCCCCTTGCCGTCGCCGCTGGAACTTGCAAGAAAATCACCACGAGGCAAAAGAACAAAGCCAAAGCAAAAAGAGGAAAAAAAGCAAACACACACGACGCAGCGACACACAGCGCAGTCGGGGCGTCACGACAACGAAAAAATCCACCCTCGCATCATGCGCCACAAAACTTTGTTGGTTTTCCTTCCATCCTTTGCTTCCTCTTTTCAATTAGGCAAAGTGCACTGTCTAGCCAAATTCTACCTCTCAGGGGTACGGCACGAACAAGGTGGGGCATGGGGGAGGGGAGGTGGGGCTGATTTTGGCGCCCTAAACAACCCACCACAAGCTGCAACAACATCCAGCCGCAACAGCTACATTAACAGCTGCAGCATTATAAGGAAACACAAGCTACCGCAGTGACAGCAGTGGTGGGGTCTCTAAAAATAGCTAAAGTATTTTCTTTTAGACTTTTGGAAATATATTTAATAGATATCAAGTAGCGTTTGAAAACTGCAGTTATTAATAACATTTAGTTGTTTATTTTTAATTAACACAATCAAAATTACACATCCGCAATGTTGGTCTAGATTTATGTACTTATTTATTTGGACTCCTAATCGGTTTTTCTTTGGTTCAGTATTTAATTACATTTATTAATTGTGTTTTTCATTGTAATACAAACAAAATTAATGAATTATACATTTTTATTAAAAATTACGCACACGCAATGTGGTCCTAAATATTTGTTTATTTATATATACTCTTTTCACTACACAACGTGGATGCCCAAGGTGAGATGTTACTGTTCAACTAATATAAAATAACTAGGAATCGATTTTTCTTTTATTTAGTATTAAATTACATTATTTTCTTTATTTTTAATACAAAGAAAATTACGCATACGCAATATATATATTTTTTTTAATACAAATAAAATTACGCATACGCAATGTGGGCTTAGATATTTATTTATTATTACTCTTGTCACTACTTGGATGATATTACTGTTAACAAAAATAGCGCCATAAAAACATAATTTGAGTTGGCTATATAAAAGCCAAGCGAGCAGCTCTCACGTCGACGCTTACGCCAACGCGAACGGTTCTTGCCGCTGCTTTCACACAACAACAAACGAAAAAAAAAGCAACAAAAATGGAGGACGGGCAAGTATGCGTTGGCCAACGCTGGGCGCCTGCTGCTTTGCGGACAAAATTTGAGCAGATCCGCTCACAAAAAAACGGCATTATGTACGAAAACTACGAAATAGTGCTGGCCCGGGCACCGTCTGCAGTGGCTCCAGTGGCTCCACGGTTCCAGGGCTACACGGCTCCACTGCCTCCGGCCACAAATGGTGCCCATTCCAATTGGAAATCGCACACCGCTCGCATGGGAAAAGTCCCCAACTGGTATTTCGAGCAGGCGCACAGATTGCCCAACTGCTCACTCCCCACGAAGAGTTCCGAGTTCTGTTTCGCTCGCTCCGATAAGAAGCAATGACACAATGCGGCGCGATAAGCAGATAGACAGAGAGGGAGGGCACGATTGGGGCGAGCGAACGGGGGAGAGTGTGAGAGAAAGAAAGAGAGAGCTCGAGCTCTGTGCAACGTCAGAAGAGGACGGCAAGTCGTGGACGCAATGTTTAATCAGAAAGAGAGTCACTGATCGCGATTGGGAAAGTTGATAGCGCTGGAATTCCGGCTAATATTATTTTTAAACTAATGTTTAACTTTTCTGAGATTTAACACTACTTGAAAAAATTATTAGTTAACTTACCTGGGATAAATCACGACCTTAAGAACCTTAACATAGACAAACTATACAGAATACACTATACTATACTATAATATCTTTTGGATTTTCTAATATCTTTTGTATTATATTTCTTCAGTAAAATTTCAGTTAACACCTAATTTCTAATACAACAAAATATATTTTATATTTTTTCTAAAATAATTATTTACCTCAGTTGCTGTTTTAAAACACAAATTTTAATAAATAACATAAAGGCACTTAAATGATTAAATGCTAACACGCTTTTTTGTTTTTAAATTTCCTTTAATTTACTACATATTACATTAATAGTTTAATCAAATATTACCTTTATTATTGATAAGCCAATGCCCTCTATCATTAAATGACTTTCCAGATTAATCTGTAAAACAGTTTCATCATTTGAATAAATATTAATATGATTATGGATTTTTATTATAAACATACATACATATGTACATAAATATGTACATGTAACAAAATATTTATTCATAATCACCTAGTTTTTTTAATAAATTATATTTTATTATTGAGATCCATCAAACTTCACTACTGTTTTTACTGACATTTAATGACTTTCCAAATACCATCAAAAATGGTTTCATTAAAAATTATCGCTCAGCTAACTCTTTTTTGTAAACTGATAATTTTATAGGCTGATATGACGGGGACTATATATAAAGGTTCAGGCTTCGGGCTCCGATCATTCAGTCGTGCGGCAAGCGCAGAGCAGAAAAGTATTCTAATTTCTAGATCTCACGGTAAGAGTGGAAAAAAAGAGAAAATATAGTAAGAGAATCGATCGCGAGTACTTAAAAAAAAGCTTTCCATTACCGGCCGACCCCCCGGAAAAACGTTTCAGTTCGTTTCCTTCGCCGTGCGAGTTTGGTGGCAGAGAACCATTTTTATAGTGTAAAATTAAAAATTATTAATTTAAAAAAACTATACGTTCTCTTTAGAAGAACGCTGCTGTGAGCCACAGCTTTTAAAGAGAGTTCCAAAGAGTGTTAGTTTTGTTTTTCTATGACATTGGGAACGAATTGTAATTAGTATCAAAATTTGAGTGTGGGTTTTTTCCATTCCCCTCCAAATAAACAATGCAAAAAAAGCATCAAATTGTCACAAATGTTGAATGAGTTCTATGTGTCGTGGGCAAGTGATTAGAGGTGAACATATCTAGAAGGTTTGGTATTTGGAATTTCGCAATAAATCTTGTAGGAGGGGCCTCAAGTGCTCAGATAGTGACCATATATAACCCCTTTGACTTTGGGCGTTTACTGGAAAAATAACTAGTGGTTTTTAGTTGGTTAAAGAGTATAGTTATTGTAGTATTAGTCAAACGGCAAACATTTTGATTTGACAAAAAATTACTCTTATTTATGCGCCATAGCACATTTTGATTTTGATTGATGATTTTGTATTTTTGTTTTCATTTCTTCTTTAACAATTTTATGGGCCATAGTACATTCATCCTACATGATTTTGACTGATGATTTTGTATTTTTGTTTCGATTTCTTCTTCAACCCTTTTTTGCGCCATAGTACATTCATCCTAAATGTTTCTTATTTATAATTTTGTATTCTCTTTACGATTCCTTCCTTAAAAAATTTGTTGATTTATAATTTGTATCGAATTAACTTTGAAAGTATTGTCTGTTAAATTTAAATAACTGAAATAATTTGTTTTAGATTATAAACAATACATATATATGAAAGTCTTTTTACTTGGGATCTAATGTAAATTTTGTATATAATGCAGGGAGTGTATTATGAATTCTTCCTTAGTGCCTTTCTGGTTGAAGATTATTTTTGGCTGGAGTTTGCTTAATATTTTTCCAAAAATAACTTAGCTTACGCGCTTAATGTCGCGTAACTTCATTTAGTTCTCAAAACGAGTTATGCGTCTTATACGCCGTAGAAGAGAACTCTGTTGGAGGACAGCTGCTCAAAGGCTTGGGAAATATTTCTATATTTTGTACAGAAAGCGATAGAGCGCGGATCATAATGCTAAACAGGTTCATTGGTTTATCGGCGACGATCGTGGGTCGCAGCAGTCGCAGCGGCTTTCTGTCCTCATCGTCGCTCTTAAAAGCCGGGTGCGTATGTCGCTTCTGAGCTCAGTCGCTCGCCAAACTCGACTTCGATCGCAACCAAACGTCTCGAGATGGGATCGATTTCTCGCCTTTTGTTCCCACTGATTGTGGCCTTGCTTGTAGCTGGTAGTAATGCCAACCTCTTTGGCAGGGGCAGCAGGAATCAGAAGCAGAACCGCACCATGTCCAGTGGCAAGGCTTTCAAGGTCCTGGTGACCCATCCCGAAGTTCCCCAGGAGGGCATCGATATCCTGAAGGAGAACTGCGAGATCATCCAGGTGGAGAGCTGTCCCGTCGACAGGGCCGAACTTCTGCGTAAACTCCCCGGTGTCGATGGCATCCTCTGGGGCGGTCATCAAGCCCTCAATGCCGAGGCCCTGGATGCCGCCGGTCCCCAGCTGAAATCCATCTCCACCATGTCGGCAGGCATCGATTATGTGGATGTTCCCGAGCTGAAGAAGCGCAAGATCCCACTGGGACACACGCCCACCGTCCTCAATACGGCTGTGGCTGATCTGGCCGTGGGTCTCCTCATCGCCGCCGGTCGTCGCTTCCATGAGGGACGGAAGAAGATCGACAAGTGAGTTCTCAATATATTCTAATTAAAGTGTTTTCCTAAAATCCCTATCCATTCCGTTCACAGTGACCAGTGGGAGAACTACCATCTGAACTGGCTGCTGGGACAGGACATTCGTGACTCCACCGTGGGATTCTATGGCTTTGGAGGCATCGGTCAGGCTATTGCCAAGCGTCTGTCCGGTTTTGATATCGACCAAGTGCTGTACACCACCCGCCGACGCGTGCACAAGGAGATCGAGGAGGAGTACAATGCCAAGAAGGTGGACTTCGACACTTTGCTGGCGCAGAGTGACTTCATTGTGATCGCCTCCCCCTTGACCAAGGACACTCAGGGAGTGTTCAATGCCACCGCTTTCAACAAAATGAAGGAGACCGCTGTGCTGGTCAACATTGGCAGGGGCAGTAAGTTGGTTTACTTATTATCATTATTTATTTATTACATGGTATTATCTACCGCTCAGAAATTGTCAACCAGGATGACCTCTATGAGGCTCTGAAGTCGAACCGAATCTTCTCCGCCGGCCTGGACGTCACGGATCCGGAACCACTGTCGCCCAAGGACAAGCTGCTGACGCTGGACAATGTTGGTGAGTCTGAGTGGAACAATTGAAACAGAATTCGGTTTATTGATATCAGTCTAGGTAGGAAATGCTAGTATTTCTTGCCTGGTTATCAGTTTTGTGATTTCGTCTTATCTTCTTAGGGGGTTGACATTGTCTAAAAGTATTTCGGTGAGATTTTACTAAGGTTTTTTGAAGGTTACAAGCCATTCTTTGCTACACTTTTAAAGGTTAAATTTTAATCTCCAGCCACAAACATATCATATTTTGTGTCAGTTTAAGTATGCTCTCTTTTAAATTGAGTTTGCATTTTAAAGGCTTATTGGAACCACTTACTAACTCTTTAATATTTATGTGATCTTTCAGTTGTCCTGCCCCACATTGGATCCGCCACAAAGCGAACCCGCGCCGAAATGGCCACCATTGCCGCCCACAATGTGCTCCGCGGATTGGTTGGCGAGCCCATGCTGTCGCCCGCCTACTAGGAAATGCAAATCAGACTTAAATGGATAGGTGGGAAGCCACCCAGCGAAGTGTGAAAGGCACTGCGAGTGGCCTTGGCATGCTTGTAGATGTGAAAATAAAAATTATAATTAAAACAAAATGCACGTGCAAAAGCTTTATTTAAAATATGCCAAAGGTTGGTCTCAGGGAATGGAGAATAGAGTTCTTTAATAGGTGGGATTGTATGTTACTTAATTGTTATAACTTTGAGAGCAAGGCTTTTATAATTGAGAAAGCAGTGGCAAGAAATCTTATAATGTATTCCTATTTAATTTCCTGATAATTCTATTAAGATGAGATATTGTTGAAACACTTCCTGGCAAAGTTAGTGTGAGAATGCCTTTCACTTTAAAGTTATTTGGAAAGCTTAAAAAGATTTCCAATACAAAAGAGATATGAGCCTTTCTTTGGAAATGTGTATAAAAATATATAGGGAAATATAAAGATTTCTAGGATGTTGAAATATTTTAAAAAGGTGTACAAAACTTTGCGTGAAATTTAAAAAATGAAAAATAAAACCAATTTACACTGAAATTGTTAACTTAAAAATGTTATTGCATACTTTTAGACACCCCTTTTGGAGATTTCTTACAGATGGTTATTTTTTCTTATATATTTATTTCTAATTTACTTATTTCTTATATACTCAAAATGCACTGTGCTTTAGGAGATATGCTGCTGTTATAGCAACCCTTGTTTTAAAAATCAAAATACCCCTTAATAAGCAGCGTCTAATAACAACAAAAGTAGGAAATAATAAACTAAAGCTCGTCGCCACAATTTGCATGCCCAATTGAGTACAAAAAAATAAAGCTTAAGAGTAAAGAGTGAGAACCTAAGAGACTGAGAACGAGAGCGACTGCCGGCGAAAAGCTTGAGAATTGTTTTGGCGCTGGGAAATTTCCACTAAACAGTTTGGCGCTTTAACCCACGGCTGATAGTTCGTTTTTTTTTTGTTTGTCGTCAAACATGTCCCGCGCTGCATCCACTGCCTTCAAGGTGCTAGTCTCGCACCCCAATGTCCCCGCGCCGGCATTGGAACTCCTCAGATCCCGCGGAGCTGAGACCATTGTGTGCCAGAGTGTACCGCCATCGCGGGAGGAGATACTGAAGAAGGTGCCGGGTGTGGATGCCATCTATTGGGCCCACTATCAGGCCCTGAATGCCGGCATCCTGGATGCAGCCGGACCTCAGCTGCGATGCGTTAGCACCATGTCGTCGGGCATTGATTTTGTGGATGTGCCCGAGTTCAAGCTGCGGCAAATCCCACTGGGACACACGCCTGGAGTGGTGAAGAATTCGGTGGCTGATCTGGCCATCGGCTTGATGATTGCAGCTGGACGTCATTTCCATGCCGGACGCACCGAAATTGAGAGGTTGGTACTAACACAGCTGATTGCGGCTTTTTTTGCATAATGAGCTTTTCTATATGGAAAGCTTTTTGTGGCTTGTTATAAACTAACCAGAAACTTGGATACACTTCCTGAGAGTAGCTGGGGGTTTTTTTTAGGATTTTTTAATACCCTAAATCTACAAAATTCTTAAGCTTTAAAATGTGTTTATAAATAAATGTGAGCTACTCCTCCCATTTTTATAAGGATTTTTAAAGTATTATAGTTTACTTTAAATTCAAAATTTATAACATTTATATTTTATTTTAGACACAAAATTATTTATATTGTGATTAAAAAAACTGAGCAAATAATATTCATGTTCTCCGGTGGTTCTAACATTTCTGAAAAAAATTCTTTAATAAAATAAATTAAGCAAACGAATCCCCTTTATAAATAGTATCTATGTATATTGTACATTTAAAATCTATTTCCTATTGTAATTTCTTTAAAATAAACCAATACATACCTGAACGTAATATATAAAATCTACTTAATATTTTATTTCTCTACAATTTTTTTTCAAAGTAAAGCCTTGTTCTCTCTCAAAATCTCTTAAGATTAATACATTTTCATATGTGTAGCATATTTAATTACTTACATTTTTTAAATCATTGTTTTTGTATCCACAGATCGCAATGGAAAACGGAGCAAATCAATTGGATGATGGGCCAGGAGATTCGGGACTCAGTTATAGGATTCTTTGGTTTCGGAGGCATCAGCCAGGCGATTGCCAAGCGTTTGCAGTGCTGGGATGTGGCCAAGATCCTTTACCACACACGTACCCGAAAGGAAAATGATGGCGAGTTCAAGGCAGAGCACGTGTCCTTTGAAACACTTCTAAAGGAAAGCGATTTCCTGGTGGTGGCTGCTCCACTCACCAACGAAACGAGGGATAAATTCAATGCTCAGGCCTTTGGCCAAATGAAGAAGTCTTCGGTATTCGTCAATGTGGCTAGGGGCGGTGGGTATTCCAATTAATATAACAAACTTCGGGATTTATATCGTTTTTACCGTTTAGGTCTCGTTAATCAATCGGATCTGTTTGAGGCCTTGACCAGTGGAAAGATATTTGCAGCTGGCTTGGATGTCACCACTCCCGAACCACTGCCCGCTGACAATCTACTTCTTAAACTGCCCAATTGCGGTGAGTTGGGTTGTAATTTTTATTTTATATGGGTTATATATTTACTTATTTTTTATTTATAATTCTATATTCTAGTTATCCTACCCCATATGGGCACTCAGACCATGAAGACCACCATTGAGATGAGTCTTTTGGCTGCCAACAACATTCTCAATGCCATGGAGGGAAAGCCCATGATAAAGCCTGCCTACTAAATAAAATATCATGTTTTTTATATTAAGAATTTATATAAAGAATTTGGTACAAATGAATTTATATAACGAAAAATGTTGTTCAAATATAAATATTACTAGAATTGTATCTGATTGTTGTTAATATTTTGAAAAGAGATTATTTCAGAAGAAAAACAAACCTTTTCCAAATAGAAAAAAAAAGAAAACCATAAAATTATGAATAATAATCTGATTTTTCATGATTTTCTTTTTTCAAAATTTGTTTTCAAAGTTAAGTTAAAGGAAATATATGAAAAAATATATAAAAGCAAAGATTAATTGTAAATTCTTTTAGTTTGAAGGGTTTTTCAATTTCTCCTAAATCAAAATTACCTTTGATTTTGTTATATTTGTGGAAATTGTTGTTAATGAAAGGTTATCTGTTGTCAGCTGTTTTGGGCGATAAGTTTTCTGCGATATCTGACACTCTATAAAAGCGGTTCACCAAAGCTAATAGTTTTTCAGTCGTTACACAGACGTGCAGCAGAAAAGTCTTTGGAACAGTAAGCTTAAATATATTTTATAGAATTTAAGAGTATTAAAGCTTTCATGCTCTTTAATTAATTTCGACCACAAAAAAGAGAGAAAAGAGTATGGTTCTTTCAGTGATTATTTTTCACACTTGTAACTATTATTTGAACTATCCAATTATAACACTTTTTTCTTCACCAAAAGCCCCTGGAAAATGTCCACAAATAAGCAGTACAGGGTACTAATCGCCCACACCGATGTCCCACCGGAGGGCATCGATATCCTAAGGGAGAAGTGCGAGATCCTGCAGGTGACAAGTGAACCGCCCCAAAATCGTATTGAAGTCCTAGAGAAGATCAAGGGTTGTCATGCTGCTATTTGGGGTGGAAGAGATCTCCTCAATGCCGAGGTCCTGGATGCTGCTGGTCCGCAATTCAAGGCGGTGTCTACTATGTCCTCGGGGATCAATAATGTGGATGTGCCAGAGCTAAAAAAACGGGGAATACCCCTTGGCAGTACTCCGGCAATGCTAACCGTGGCAGTGGCCGATCTGGCGGTGGGTTTACTCATTGCAGCTGCCCGAAGATTCCAGGAGGGGAGGAGAAAGATCGACAGGCAAGCAGGATGCAGGATTAACTCATATAACTTCCCTTTCTTAATTGATATAACTCAACTCTTTCAGTGACCAGTGGGAGAACTACCATCTGAACTGGCTGCTGGGCCAGGACATTCGTGACTCCACCGTGGGATTCTATGGCTTTGGAGGCATTGGCCAGGCTATTGCCAAGCGTCTGTCCGGTTTCGATATCGATCGTGTCCTCTACACCACCCGAAATCGTGTTAGTCCTGAGATCGAAGAGAAATTCAATGCCAAGAAGGTGGATTTCAATACACTGCTGGCGGAAAGTGACTTCCTGGTCATTGCCTCGCCTTTGACCAAGGAAACTGAAGGCCTTTTTGATGCCAACGCTTTTAATAAAATGAAAAAGACCGCTGTGCTGGTCAACATTGCCAGAGGCAGTAAGTTTTTAGTTATTCAGATTTTGTATAGATATTTTATGGTTTGGTTTTTCTACAGAAATTGTCAATCAGGATGATCTTTATGAGGCCTTGAAATCAAAGCGAATTTTTGCCGCAGGCTTGGATGTTATGGTGCCCGAACCTCTAAGGTCCACAGATAAGCTTTTGGCATTGGATAATGTTGGTGAGTTGTCTTTTATATTTATAAAATTTAAAAGATTTCTATAGTTTTCTAGAGGATCCTTAAAGCATAATTTATTTCCATTAGAATTTTATTTTTCATTCTTCTCTCCATGGAATTTTTTTGATATAACAGCTCCAATCTCTCGTTGACTTTTTTTTTTTGACAACATGACATGTTAGGCTGTTATCTTTTAAGTCCCATTATCATGGTAGTACTTGACTTATTTCATATTTTCTTTAACCTTGCAGTGGTCACTCCTCATGTGGGCTATGCCACCAAGCGAACCCGCATTGACGCTGCTACGCTGGCAGCCCACAATGTTCTTCGAGGATTGGCAGGGGAACCCATGCTGTCACCTGCTTACTAAAAGGAAGTTTAGGAGAAAAGTTTAGGAGAGAAAAATTATAATTTTATTTCTGTTTATTGCATGCTAAAGATTTATATATTTCTTAAAGTACTTTTGACTTAAAACCCTCAAAGAAATGCTAACCTCTATTCGCTGGGGCTACTATTAGGATCTTCTTTCACCACATGAGGTAGATACAGGGGATCCCACTCCTCCCGCTGCAGCGCCTTGAGATACTTGATCCTTTCTTGAAGTACCCGCGGCATCAGTTCTGGCTCCTCCATCCGATGTTTCTGGGCAATCTCCAAAGCTCTCCGCCAGTTGTGCATACGCAAGGACAGACCCACCGCCTGTTGGATCTTCTTACCATGCAGCAGGATAGTCTCCGCCTCCAGCATTCTGCCCAGCATCAGCGAATTCTCGGCCATCTGCTCGGCACTCGAGGGCGTCAGTGTCTTCAGGTGCTGCAGGTAGCTCACCTTGTCGATCTGCAAGGCGGCGGAGTAGGCCTCTTCGCTAATCTGCAGCTGGTGCTTTCTGGTGGCCACCGCCGCCAAGGTGGCCCACAAGCTGGCATGCTGAGCCAGCCGGCAGATCTTCAGCGCCTGCGGCCACTGGCCCTCGAGCAGAGCGCGATGGAGAATCTCGCAGTGAATGTTCACGTTGACGGGGAGTAGGGCGCCGGCACAGCGGAAGGTGATCACTGCATCCTCGAAGCTCTCTATAGAAATCTGCTTGCCGAATTCTCTACAAAAGGAAGAGGATTAAAAGGTCACGGAGGAGATCTAAAAAACCAAGAAACTTACGCCGTGTCCAAGGTGATGGTTGTGAGGGCAATGATTGTGGGATCAGAGGCACCTTCTCCCGGACAATACCAAATGCTGTAGCAGGAGTCATGCACTCCCACCAAAATATTCGTCTCGCTGGCCCACTTGATCGAGGTGAGTTGCGTTCCGATCTTGTATATCTCGTCGGTCCGCTCGCCGCTAAGATTGCGCGACTCGCTGACGAATAGCTCCCGATTGGAGTCTATGAAGGCCACGAACTGGTCATCCGGAGTACCCGCCCGACAGGCTGCAATCTCCGCCAGCGGTTGCTTGGCCCTCAGCGATTGTGGATCGTACTGACGCGAGGCACCTGGTATTAGATCGAATAGATGCAGCAGAGTGGGATCCGAATTATCCCGAATGGCCAGGACATCGAGTCCTAGCGAGAGGGAGCGCCATGTGAGCAGGGGAATCTGCGCTTGGGAGCCAGGATATCGAGGATTCAAGTGCAGGCGACCTGTGTAGGTATACACCCAAATGGACGAGGCATCCAAGATCATAAAGTATCTTAAAAAAAAACAGAGAGTTGCAAAGAGGTCATCCTAAAGATTAAAGATACACTTTACTCACTTCTTGCCCACCTCGATGACCCTTGTATCATTCCGCCCATCGACTATGATGGGGGTATTGATGTACTTTTCGTTGTAGATGTGTATCTGATGGGTGGTGGCCACCACCAGGTGTCCATAGCCCAGGCCAAAGTTAATAACACGCTGCGGAAAATCCAAGACATCCTGGGTGCCATTGGCAATGTCCTTTAGGGCTATCGACTTCCGACTATTGCTAGTGGCCTTCAGATTCCTGGAGATCAACTGCTGTTCGATGGCATAGGCCACTATAAGTTGACCCGTGGAGGTGCCACAAGCCACCTGAGTGCCATCCGCTGACCAGGAGAGGCTGAAAAAGGAGCCCACATTTGGAGCAGTGAAGCGGGCGCTGTTATAGGACCACTAAAGTAATTTATAATTAGTTTATTTATTTCTTAATTAATTTATTAAGATTATATAAAGCCAGTACTCACTCCCGTGCTGTGACACAGCTTAAGCAGATTGAAAGTGCCCACCAGCAGGTAATCTTTCTCGGGATTGAAGGCCACACTTGTGATGGCAAACTCCTCGGCGGCACTGGTAAACAGATTGGCACCCTGAGCATCCCAGATCTTGAAGCGAAAGTCCTCGCCGCCAGAGGCAATCACATTGGACTGAGCGGACCAACTGAGGGTGAGCACCAGGCCGTCATGGGCACGCCACTATTGGGAGAGGAATTAAATAAGATTAAGGAATTAATAAATGCTACATTTTTGTTTAAATTCCAATTAAATATAAATAATATTAAATATCTCACCCTTATGAGCTTGCTGTTTGCCGCCAGTGGCTTGATGGACACATGCCCGCCCTGGCAGAACACAATCGAAGTGGAATTGGGTGCCCAACGGGCGCAGCGTATGGCCTCCTCGTTCTGCACTACCGTGGAGCGCAGCATACCGGATCTTGACCAGATCTTGATGACACCATCCTCACCGGCGGTGAGCAGGCCGGCGCCATCGGGACTCCAACGTCCCGAACTAATAGCTGCCGCATGGGCCGAGATGCTACGCTCTACGCGGGCACTCTTGTTGAGGATCACAAACCGGCCGTCATTGCTGCACACCAGCAAGGTGTCGCTGCCCTTGCCACCGCCACTGCTCCGACCGCCGAGCAGGAGCCAGTGCAGGTCCGTGGGCACAAAGTCATCCGGCAGCTTGGCCACCTCCACCGAGTCTCGGCTCACGTCGCTCCACTTGAAGATCTGGTGGTCATCGCTGCAGCAAGTTAATGTTATAAACAATGTAAATAAATTATGAACAAAATTATTTATAAATTAATTATGATTACTAATGATACCTCACAAAATATATCTCCTCATTGCTGCTCCAATCCACGCAACTCAGTGGATAATTTGTACCTTTCTGGCTGCCTTCCTCTGCCGCCTCGGTGGTTTTTAAAGAACTCTTCTTGCAGATTCGCGTTCGCAACTTCATGGCGGAAAATATTTGTAACAACTAAAAAAACAAATCTATTTTCTTTGTTTTGGCCAAGCCATTGGTTGTCTAGGGGATTGCATTTTATTTTTGTTGGCCATTCATGTTTGTTGCCATGGTTTTTAAATTAATGGTTGTGATCTAGGGAGAAACACTTAATTTTACGAGATTCAGATTCGAAACTTGGTTGAATTTGGTGGAAGTGTTTGCTGAAAATATTACAAATCGTATATTACAATCGTATTATTGTAAGCACAAAAACAGCAAACTCACCAAAATGTTCTTATGAAGAGTGAGAGAGGTTGCGAGATTCAGATTAAAAACTTGGTTAAATAGTACATAAATGGTTATAATTCTTCTTCTACTTCTTTTTTACAATATTCAGATCCAAAATTTGTTTAAATTGTATTTAAATAAATTAATGTATCTGGAAATTTTAGCAATAATACATAAAATTTCCTCACGATTGTATTATTGCAGGAAACTCGCCAAATTGATCTTAATATCGTAGGTTCTGGTATCGTCTGGCAAGTGCATCCACTGAAAACTTTTCAAATTGATCTTAATATCGTTGGTTTTGGCCTTGGTATTAATGATATGGTAGAGGGAGAAATACCTATTATTTAAAAATTCAGATTCTAAATTTGTTTAAATTGATAAGGAAGGCATCGATTAATATATGTATTTGTCAGTATCAGCATATATTCCTTACGATCTTATTATTGTAGAAGACTCTCTAAATTGATCTTATTATCGTAGGTTCTGGTATCGACTAGCTTGAGCGTAGAATTAAAATTAACCACTTTGGTCATAATATCGTAGGTGCTGGTATTGGCTAGTTTTTGTCTTGGCTACATTTTTACGATAAGTTACAGATGTATGGTAGTCCATAAGTAAGACTTTTAATAAAAAAGCAGTCTTTTCAAAGGGTTTCTCGCATCACAGCATGACATATTAAGCCATTCTCTTGCTTGGTCATCATTGCGTATACGCAAATATAGTTAAAGCTTAAATGCAATACCTCAACCTCCCGATCACTATCGCACTCTAACCCGAAATTACTTCCTTAAATATTTAAAAAATATTCATTCGAGTTTCTTTTTCATAATTATAATATTTAATAAGATGCTTTATATATTTAGCTTGCTTAACCTAATAACATCCCTTACTTTGTGCGATTTTATTTCAAATTTTTAATTTCTTAATTGCCTTAAGCTACAACTCTAGGGTCCCAGCAATTACTAAGCTTCGTTTCCGCTGTTGTAATCAACGCTGTAAGCAAATTGTCTAAGACGAAATACACTCGAATTTGTCTAGTTTTTTGGGAGTCGCGTTGAGTTAAGTTACTAGGCTATAGCCTATAATTAAGGTTTATTATTTAGTCAAGCAAGCGAAACCGTTTTCACCAGCAATTTGCCATAATCATTGTCAGCGAGACTGAGACGCAGATGCGAATTGTTCGGGCAAACAAGATTTGGCCGACGGAAATGCTGAAACGTGACGAGATCTGATTTGAACATGAAGGGCAAATATAAAGCTGATTAATATAGAAACTTTCAGCTCCGAAACTTCCACTTAATTATTAAGTTTCCCTTCGTATTAATTACTTCCTTTTTCCTTTTAATTGCATCCACTCACTAAATGGCTTTCAGCATAATGACCAACATAAGTTCTTCGGAGTGAACTAATCGATTTCTGAAGTAGGCTTCAATTATTTTCTAATTTGTTTGCAGCCACACAGAAGGAATTTCATCAATAAATCGGTAAAAATCGTACTAATCATCGCACCCCCCAAAGGGAGCTCACACGTCAATGGTCGTCAAGTCGCTGTCCTGGCTTTGCATATCTACTCATAAAGAACAATCAATCTATATAGTGGGGAACTCAAAGAGGTTCTGTCCTCTATCATCCCCTCCCATTGTCTTGTTGTCTTGGAGGCGTAGTTTATTGGATTTACTTCACAGAAGTGACACATTTCATGTTCAACGAACTTGCCCAACTCATTTTTCATGTTCCCGAGTACATTGGCTCTCTGGATTTTCCTTATTTGAGTTCGAGTAAAAGGTTTTTTTTCTTCGAAACAATCAAGGAATGTGTAGAAGTTTGGGGTATATAATTTCATACCAAAGTGATTGGCCGATTATTCGTCTGGCCATTGAACTAGGTGACCAGGACTAGGACTATAATTGTTCTTTGACCAAATCAGTTCTATAATAGTATGCCATTTTCTCATATTTTCTATAAATGTCAAAGTGCCATAAATATCACAAAAAATACAGATTTTAATTATTTACTGGGCCTATATGAAGGTTTACTTTTAATTTGATTCCTTAAAATAAATGTTAGTCTCTTATTCTTATTGTTTTTCGAAAATCTTGGTTGTGTTAACATAGAATTCTTTTGTAGTTAAATGCAAATAATAAAACGTGTTTTTTTTTTGTGAAACTAACTCACTTGTGCTGCCACAAAAAGTAGTAAAAAGTTTATGTTTCTGAAGCAAAACAAACTTTTTTAAATTCAAATTCACTCACTCAACTTCTGTCGGCCATAAAAAACACAAATAAATCCAATTCGCATAACGTATTTGCAACATTTTTGTGGCACATTTTTTTCACCCTTCAGCATTGCAGCATTGCATTTCCTTATCAGAGCGTTGCACTTGATTAGACTGGCGACACTGATGGCCAAATCGAAGTCAATATCCAATTGAAACTGTCTGAGTGACGGCGATGCGTTGACGATTGCATCCAACTCTGGCGGTGGCTGCCATTTAACGTCAAATGGTGCGAGAAAAAAAGGAACAAATCGGTGGGGAAACAGTGGCTTCAGGAGCTTACGCTTGACTGTCCTATAAAAGGCAGTCACTCTCTGCTAACTTAAGAACTCACACTCTTTATTCAGGATTTTTGTTTATATTCTTTAGTGTATTTAAACAAAATTTGGCATTTTACAAATAATAAATATTTGGTTACCTAATTCCTAATCCTACAAGGGTATATAATCTTGCCGAAGTTAAGTTGCTTTCATGAGTTTAATAAGTTAGTTAATAATTTAGCTTAAGGTTGAAATGTATTAATTTAATTAATATTTACAGCTTAGACATTTACAAACTAATATATTATTAATTTTTTTTACTATAATTTAATGAGTTTCTTGTACTTCGTTAGTTGGTAACTATTTTGTTACCTAACAGTTATAAATGCAGGGGTAAATAATTTTAATAAAATGATTAGGTTAAGCCTTACATTAATTTATTATTTTTAAACGTACAGTTTGGACATTAACAATTAATTTACTATTAATTTTTGGTTGGTGAAGATTAATTTATTTACATGATGTGTTTAATAATTGTAAAACACCTATAAATACTGAAATATTATCTGGTTAATCTATTCAGCCTAGAATGATAAATCCCATGAATAAATGTTATTAATATTATTAACGTTTTCTACAAGCTATGAATATTTAAATTTAATATACTCTAAATTAATATTCGCTTATGAAAAACATGTAAATTAACACTACCGTCAGAAGAATAATAAATAAATAAATCATAATAAAGAATAATGTACATTATAAATATACAATATTTCCTATAATTTATTTGTCAAATTTAATGTTTTATAAGATTGTAAGTAATAAATTTCATATAAACACTAAAAAACTAGTCAAATTTCCTTTATAACCATTAAATTACTTCTTTTAAAAGATTTTCATAATTTTCCAGAACCAAAGATATTTATAATTTCTTCCCAAAACCCCCATTAAACTCGAACTCTCTGAGTGCCACTGTGCTTGCCATTGAAACTGCAAGTGTTTGCGGCCACCATTAAAAGTGCAGCCACATCGCGGAGCTCACCAGAGCTCGTAAAACGTAAAAACGCCAAACCCAACCCGAACTTCGTTCCACTCAAATCCACTCAACCCAATCCGAAAACCGAAAAGGCGAAATAGCCCCCACCAATCGCGGTATTATTCTTTGCGTTGAAAGCCCTCTTTCAATCGCTCGCTTTCAACGATCTCACACGAGTGCGCCGTGGGGTTGGGTTCGTTTTTGTTATTGGTTCAACTGTCGCGTAGTTTTCAGTATTCAGTGCTCAGTGCTCAGTGTTCAGTGTTCAGTTCTCAGCTTCAGTTCGCGGCGATTCAGTTTCTGTTTCTGTTTCAGTTCGCTGTCAGTTTGTCAACGGGTCGCATGCGTGTTCGGAAAATCGCGTCGAACGAATATACAAATATATGAATATATATTTTGGAAAATACAAATCCAAGTCCCCCGCTTAAAGTGCAGTGCCTGTGCAGTGAAATTTCTAAATATTTAACTACCATTTCACCCTAAGAATAATATATTTAAAAGAAAAATAAAATAAAAAGCCATGACATCCTATGGTTCAACAGGCTGCCTTTTGCTGGGCTTATTCTCCCTGCTGCTGGTCCTTAATACAGGTGGGTCTCAGCACCGAGTACCGAGTACTTTTCCACCTTTTATGCACCTGAGCACCCCATGAAATCGCAGCTAATTAAGTGGAGGGAGCACGGACTTGCTCAAGTGCGTGGGCGTGATTTTCCATTTAAATGTGCAACAAAAAGCCAAAGCCAAAGGGTTCAGTGAACCAAATCAAAAGGGTTCATGTAAGCGGAAAATAAGGGGGAGAAAACTCAGTCAGATTAAAGTGTTTGACAGCTGCTGGAAGATTGTGGAAGTCATTTAAGGGAAACGAAGGAAATTCACGGGAACATTTGGAAAAATATATCTAAAGTAGGTGAAAAATATTTTAAAAATATTAAGGAAGCTGGCAAGCTAAGTAAGGACTCAAAAAATAAAAAAAAGGAATAGAAGTTTAGATAAGCAATTTTATAAAATAAAAAACAATCGGCAAAAAGGAAATTAAAGTCTTGATAAACTAAAAAACAAAAAAAAAATATTGAAAACCAACACTTTATGTTGTAAAGTAAAAGCAGAATTAACTTAAAATGAAATCTCTTTGTAGATAAATTAAAACATAAATGCAATTGCTTGCCATTAAGATTTAACTCAATTCTTTTTCAGCGAACTGCAATAATTACCTGTAATTACAGAACACAATCAATTGACCTCATTGATAAGCCTCTTGAGTTGCATGGCCATCTGTCTGCACTTCGTTAACATTTATATATTTTGCATTATCAGAGCAGTTCGCTTGACATCTGAAATCCACTTGAAATACCTGAAATTCAGGAGAGAAGAGAAAAATGAAAAATGAAAAATCCGGCGAGCGTTCGCCAACAGCTTCATTTTCCATGATTTATTGATATTTATGCACTTGCCCGTATTTTTTTTCCCCTCGCTGCTCACTCTTGTTTATTTTTACTTCAAAAGCCTGACGTTCGAATATATAGTAATGAGAACAAAAATATTTTCTCAACCTTAAAATTGCAGAGAAAATGAGTATTATAAATAGCCAGGCAGGAGAGGCGTTGGGGTGGTGATTTTGAAAAACTAAGAAATGTTGAGCAGTAATTAGAGAATATTTTGAAAAGTACAGAAAAGGGTGCGTCCAGGCCTGTGGAAACATGCAAATAGCCTATCATTTAATTGTTTAAAATGTCTTCATTATGTAAGAGTGGTTATAAACCCCAAAATATACAAGCCATTACTCAAGCACACTTCAAATATTCGGTGCGCCAAGCGTGCCACATATCTGTGCATGTCATCAACTAAAAGATTATTTGTGTTTATGCTACGTGGGCGTGGCCAGGAGTAGTCGCAACAAATGACAACTTTGAGTGGCATAAACTTAATGCCACACAAGCTGACCACCACTCACGACAGCCCCCTTGTAAAAAATAAAATGACTCAGCGCCATGATAACCCTCCTCCTAGTCATTCAAATCTTAGGGGTATGTCAAAACTTTATTATTTCTGGTATTCGTAAACAGCTCATCTGATTGTCAGATGCCTTAACCTTCCACTTATCTTAATTGTCTGTTGCCGCGATCGTCTTAATTAATAATCCGCCGCTGAATTCGCTGCCTAGGCCAAGCCTAATTAAATCCATTCAGCTGCTTACTAATTCACTGCAATTTACTGGGGCATAAAATGCAGTCATCTTGCATATGGAAAGTAGACTGGCATCGAAATCCCTATAGGAGAACACACCCACATGACATTGCAACAATTTGTGTGTGCTAGGAATGCATTAATGTAAACTTTTATGGAGCAAATATTGCCTTAGAAATTGTTGATTTCAAGGTTCATAAACAGAGATTTGTTTAGGGATGGCTGAAGGTAAGGGATCTATCGATACTGTATCAATATTTTAAGGGAAGGTCAATATATAAAAATATATTTTAACGTTGCAATATATGCGCAATAATGTCTAAGCTTAGTTTAATAAAAAATATTATATTATTACAAATTTAGTTGTAAAGATGTACAAAAATATATATAAAACACCATTTTTTAGACGTTTGTTCGATATTATTCATAAAATCGATATTTTAACGTTAAAAGCGACATTTCTCAATATTTAAAATTTCAATATATCAAATTTAACGATATGTTCGATATGATATTGACAGCAATATTTTTGTCGGTAGAACATATCGGATTTTTCCTCTTGATATACATTCCTGGATTAGGTTAACATTTTATTTGTGACATATTTGTCATGTATAATATTTTAGTTGAAATATATATGATATATTGATAGATGTATGTATGTATAAATAATCATATGTAAGTATATAACAACAACTAGACTTTTTCTATATTTTCTGAGTTAGTAACAACGTTTCTAAAAGTAGTTGTGGGTGGGTTGAAATAACGTCATTTATAAACAGAAAATTATACAGAATTCCCTATAAGTAGCGTGCTTTCTGATTAAATAATTTGCAGTTCTTTATAGGCACATTTAAAGATTATGAAAATATATAGTATATTCAAAATATTTTGTGATAAATGTATATACTTTACACTATTTGGAGTAGAGAGAAAAATCTTAGAAATATGTATATAGTAAATACATGAAAAATATTTCAAAATCACGTATTTCATGTTTAATATTTTGTAATATGATGAAAGCTCTATATAAGGCTATAGCTTATACATTACACCCATCGAACAATGCACAAATATGTACTATCAAAGGCGCAACCTATAGAAACCACTCCCACAGCCCTTCCCTTCCTACATTCCTGCATTTTCTCGATGCACTTCAATGTACCTAATTACTTAGGCATTCGGGCCAATTGCGCTGCAATTTTGATAAACGTTCGACGAGCTCAGTTTCGCATTTGGCATTTTCGCAGTTGAACGAACTTTGATGGCATGTCAGTCAAACTTTCCATTGAACCACCATTTTTTTTTTGTTTGGGGTCACAGGCAACTCCCCTCGTTCCGGCGAAACCTCTCACTCACCCCACACTCCTAAGTTGGCGAGGAGCTTAATGGGGGAGTTAGTGATATGGAGCGACACTTTATGGCAGTTTTCGACGGGCAAAAGAAAGTCAGGGCTGGTAATCAACACGTTTCTTTTGGGGCAAAGTCTTAGGGTTATGAATTTACACGGGGAGGGGTGAGATCGAAAAATGTTGCAAGTCCAACTTGCAGTGCGCCTCAAGTTTTGCGGCTTAATGGAAAAATTGCATGTGAACCCCTCGATGGCGGTGTGTGTGTGTGTGTGTGGGAAACTCACTGCCCCATTGTTGGGGACTCTGACTTTCAGTTGGAGATATGTGTATATATGGTATATGTGTGCTGCAGTTCCACATGCCGAGGGCAATAAACTCCAGCGACTTTATAGGCCTAGCTGTCATTTACAGAAGTTTATTGTGGTTGTGGCATTAAAAAAGAAGACTTTGGCATAAGTTGTAGGGTGTGTTGTGTGTTGTGTGTTGTTAACGTATGTATATTTAAGGGTGGAGGTTTTTAAGGAACGGCCAAGATACAAATCGAAAGAAATACTTTGAATAAGCATTATTAAGTAAGCAAAGAAAATATTATAAAATATGTAAAGTATATTATAATATATTAAAGGCAGTTAATAAGGTTAAGGTGATTTCTTAAGGGTATTAGCTCAATTATAATATTTGTTTAACAATTATATTTGAAACTGAGTATCGAGAATTGAAATGAAAATATTGTTTTTCATTTTTAAAAGCACATTAAATTATATTGAAAATATATACGGTTGAAGTACGTAAAAACTTATAATTTTCATTAGAAAAATATAAATTTGGCAAGCTTAAAAAGTTCATAAAATATAAATACAACATAATGTGTAAGCAAGAAATTATAGATATTGAAAACGTTTCCTAAAAATAAAATAGGTTTGAATGTTGTCTTTGAAAAACGTTTGTTAACAAATATAACATAAATAAATAAATATAAAAACATTAGAAATACCATGTGTAGAACCTAAATGTATAAATATTATAAAACCAAGGTAAACATTAAATAGTTAACTGATACATTTCGTTTAAATATACTGTCTATATTTTATCGTGAAAAAAACTACAAACTCCTTTGACTTAAAGTATTAATTTAATTTAATGAAGCAGCTTATTAGTATTATTATGCAATCTTGGTTGGCATAACTTAAGCTGTAGTACAAAAAAAATTCTCGTGTCTGGAAACTTAAAATCTGTTTGGGGGCCAGTTTTTTTGTTTCCCGGGCCCCCGCTCAGCAAACGCAAGCTTGATGATTAAAGCCGAATTCCAATGGCCAAAACTATTGGCGAAAACATCTCGTCCAACAAATACTTACGCACTTAGCAGCCCCCAAAATCCGAGTCCGAATCCGAATCCGAATCCGAAACCGATTCGGAATGGGAATCGGAATCGTACTCGAACTCGAATGCGTTTTGGCCATGTTTGGGAGGCAGTTGCGGCTGCCACAACAGTTGGCATAATGCAAGCACAATATCAATTTTCCACAAGTTTCCACGGAATTACAGTCATTACCATTAGTAAACTGCCACCGACGGCAAGCGGACGCGCAAATAAACAATTCAGCAAACGATCTGACAATTCAACTGTCAATTAATTTCAATATATTGTAAATGATTATAATTTCCATCTCAGTTTCGCATACGCTTTTCGCGGCACTTTTTCGGTTCTCAATTGCCATCAAGTTGCCAACTGCCAACGGGCCAACAACTGCCAATGCGAAAACGAATGCGAATGCGAATCGAACGCAAATTGCAATGTTTATGCCGCTTGTTTATGGCCAAATGCGGTCGCTGGCCGAAAACACGTTTCGGTTTCGGCCTGGCTTTTGCTTGGGTTTCGGCTTTGACCAATGCGTTGGCACACTTCTCCCGCCTTTTCCCGCCACACATACATATCTAGGCTTTCGTTTAAACGCACCTCAACGTGTTGGCTAAGTGCATTTAACCCGAACGTTAGCGTTTGACGTTTAAATTGGCCGGCGAAACTAGTTTTATGGTCGCCATCATCTTGGCCATAGTCATCATCATCACTCAAGTGTTCCCGTCGTCATACACACAAAGAATTGTAGCAGGAATGTATTCTCTAGTAGGAAGTCCTTGCTGCCAATCGATAATTATCGGAATTAAATTTAAATTGAAAGTTTAATGAAACCTCTAGACAAAATGATCACCTAAAAGGAGCAGCAAACTATTATTCCATATGATGCTTATATCTAGATACTATTCCTGGAAATTATTCCAGACAACGTATAAGGAAATAGGGATGTATATCGAAAGGAAACATCCTATATGATAAATACACAAAAACATAGCTATCGGTATCAAAAATACAGTAAAGTTCAACATATCGATATTTAAAAATAGGCGTATATATCGATCAAAAAAGTCGATATAATATATCTACAAAAAATAGCTATCTATATAAAAAATACAGTAAAGTTCAACATATCGATATTTAAAATATAAGATGATATTGTATTCAATGTTAAAATATCGATTTTATCGATAACTCCAAAGAAATATCCGAAAATGTTCCTTAATTTATTTGCTTTTTTATCGACCATATTTAAAACATCTCTAAAACCCAATTTTTGTATCAGTTTTTTATAATTTTTTTCCAACAAAAATAGTTTAAACTAAGCCTAGACTTTTCTGTAGCACCTTTCGATATATTTATCGATTTATCGGGAAATATTAAAATATTTACATAACAGCCTTTGCTCAAACATAGATAATGTATCTACATTTATAAAGATGTTTTCTGTCATATCTAAAAGGCAAAACAACTTCACCAAACTATTCTTATAATTACAAAAATAATAGTATTTAAAACAAGATTATATTCCAAAGTATTTTGGGTTAGTAATAGTTCTTAGTGGATACTTCATACAACCCCCTTAAAGGTAGTATTCTATTAATTAATATTTAATATTAATGGATATAAATAATTATATTGTTTAATATTTAATAATAATAGATATACAAAATTCTTAAGATATTCTCCTTTTTCTCCGTGCATTCACAATTGCTGGCTCCGTTTAATCAAATAATTATTTACACACTACTCGGCCGGGCTAATCGCACGCATAAACCAGCCTTTGCCGAACTTTTTGACATTTTTATAAGGCAGTTGCCCCATAGGCTGTCCCATAAATAACTCTGGCGAGTCTCAGCTCCCGACTTAAATTAGTGGCGGCTTCGAACAGTATTTCAAAGAGATATCCGCCAAAAAGGCATCGCACGCAGCAGGAAATGATGGTCATTTCAGTTGAGTTTTGATGGTCTTCGATTCATTAGCGGGTCATTTATGGATTTGAAGAGCAATAATTAGTTAGTTACTTTATTATGGCTAGCTGCAGTTTCCAAGAACATGGGAAATTAATTAGGATTAACAGAAGCTTGTGTAAGACTTGGGAAGTAAAGGCTGGGAACTAAATATTATAAGTAAATACTTAAGTAAAATCTGTGAAAAGTCTACCCTAACTTCAGTGAATTTAACATACATTTATCAACAATAGTTT
Source organism: Drosophila baimaii (assembly GCA_018874675.1). Lineage (NCBI taxonomy): Eukaryota > Metazoa > Arthropoda > Insecta > Diptera > Drosophilidae > Drosophila > Drosophila baimaii. The sequence goes on from JAEIIU010055923.1 coordinate 36,822, forward strand.
TGCTTTTATTACTAACCTTATTCCAAACATTTTATACCTATTATAATTATTTAATAAATAAAATAATTAATAATAATACAAATAATTACCTATTTTACAGCCTCTGCTGTGCTGCGTTGCTGGCGCTGCTCCACGGATGTATCCAATGGCGAGTTCTGCAACGATCCCTTCCAGCCGGACGGCATTTCGGAGCAGCAACGCTACTGGAGCTACGTGAACTGCACCTACTCGGTGGGCGTGAAGTCGGTGAATGCGCGGCCAGTCTGCAAAAAACTGGTGCAGGAAGGTGAGATGAAAGCCCCCCTATATAAGTATATATATATCTAAGTATCTACAAAAGCCACACACACACACGCCAGTGGCAGTGCACTTCAAACAAAAAAGTCCAAATAACGCCACACATGAATAATTGTGCACCCGTTGCATTTGCATTGTTGTGACCGCCTGTGCGGTCTTTGGACAGGCTACACTTGGAAAAACATTACATAATTATTTCTGCAAGAATTCAAGGCTTCAAAAAAGTGTTGCTTAAAAATTACACAGCTTAATTAAAAGAAAATTAACTAAAGAAAACAATTTACAACTATCAAAGAAAAGCCTTCTTTTATTCAAAGTCTAGACTAATTAAAAAATCTGCAAAACAATTAATTTAAATTAGTTTAATAAGAAGAAGGAGGCTTTTGGAAGTGATTTATAAGGTGATGAGATTTGTTTAAGATTTATAAATTATATATCTTTTTTTTAGCTAAGCCTAATAATTAATTACGAAAGAAGCTTTAGCATTCACAAGTAGCTTTCATAGTTTAAGAAAATATATTTATTAAAAATGAATTGTTAAACAAGTGATGACATTTATTATAGATTGATTTCTTTCACAAGTGTAAATCAACAATGTAGCTTAAGGAGTAAGGAGATCGGATCAGTCGATCGACAAGACTCACACCCGGCTGTGGCTGAGAGTCAAACGAGATTGAAATTTATTGCCCTGACAAAGTCCAAACAAGTGCAGGCGACACAGGCACAACCACTGGCAAACAAAGCAACAAGACTGCGCGCAGCCTCTGAAGTGCAGCTGCTGGGCGGCAATGAGGGGCGTGGCAGGTGGGGGGGAATGGGGCGGGTTCGGAAGGCACAACAACAAGTGGCGACATTTTGGCCCGCCAAGCCAAGTTGCATGTGCCGCTAATTTACAGCAAATTTATGAAGAGATTGAGAGAGAGAGAGAGAGAAACGGGGCGTATGAGTGATATAGGTTCGTTGGTAGGTTTATTTATTTAGTTTTTTTTTTCGGCAATCTCAAGTCCGATTTAGCTTGTTGCCCGTCTGGTTTATGGCCGGTTTTATTGTTGTCTCTGGCCAAAGCAATTTGTGCATTTGCATACGACAAGAAAGGTAGACCAAAACAAACTAAAATCACACTTGACGCCTTTTTGCTTTTTTGTTTTGGCCAATTTGCCAAGCGTTCCGTGTCGCCACATTTCGATCTAAATTCACTTTGCACGACAGCCGTGCATAAATTTATGCCAATTGACCGGCAGACGACTCGTTTGGGGCCTTATTATGTAGGCCATTGATGGCTAAACAATGCAATACAAATAATTGTTGACTTTAAATTATGTAATCCACCGGGCCAGGCTTCATTGTGTGCCTTATAGGGGCCTACACACAATAAAATGGTATGCGGCTATTATTTAAAATGCAATTTGTGTCATGTTTTTAATTTATGGATAATAACAAAGGGCATTCATTTATAAAACTGCACTGCTGAAAAATTAATTTAATATAAACATGGATTGAAGGAAACTTGTATTAATTACTTTTAATTGTATTATGGCATTTCTTGAATATATTTTTATAGTAATATAATAAAAAATAAAGCTGTTTGAGTTTAATCTTTCATAGTTTTATATTAAAATGATGTGCACTTAAAATACAAATATATATTAATTTTATTTTCATATTCCCTTATCTTCTATTGATCGCTAGAATAATAAATTAATTAATATTAAATAAATGCATCACTGGTATACATTAATCTAATTTCAATCTTCACTTTTCTTCTAATGAATAATTCCCAAAATAATTAATGTTAATAATCCGTACATTAATGTGCCAATTGGCACCCCTTTGCCTAGATAATAGTTCATTAGAAATATTATTTTTTCCCCTCTGAGTACCATCCGATGCTGCTGCTGGAAAATAGGGGTTGGAGCAGGGGATTTTTGATCCGCATTTAAGCAATTTTTTTGTTATGACCAATTAATGAACACCATTAAATTTTTGCAATCAAGCGTCTACAAATTGCCCCGGCGAATATTTGCAAAGACTTGCGCCTGGCTGTTGGCAGTTGGCAATTAAAATTGCAATTGCAGACTCTCAGACTGAATCCGAGGCTCCGTCTCCACAACATCCATATCGCTTGTATATCTATCTGTATCTGCGACTGTTGGTGGACTAAGCCCAGCTACATGAGCAGCGCTTGTAATGCGCAAAATACATAATATACGAGAGTCGAGCGGCTAAGCAAAAAATATACACAAAATACATATAAATTAATTAAGTTGTTGCACAGCGTGAAGCGCTCAATTACGCGGGTCGCGAGGAGAGCCGCGAGGAAAACGCGGCGGAAAACGCGGCAGCAGAATGTGTCTGAGAAAAATGCAACTAGGCGATGCAACTTGTTGTTGTTGCCATGTGAGTGCACCGATCAATTTATATGCCGTTAAATTAATTGCCTATGAAGCTCAGCCCGGCTTAGACGAGTGGCGGCTGAGTTTTTGGCAAAATGTCAAATTAAAAATGTATTCCATAATTCTGCTGCTTCCACCGGGGGCAGAGACCGGGGCTTGGAGCGCCCAAATGTGAAGCCGAGCAATTAGCCGCTGGCTGTTGGTTTTTAGTGACTCGGGCAAAAATATTTTGCAACCTGTGTTCGAGCCCAAAAAGAGCTGAAAGCCGGCCTAAGACCATTTTTGGGACGCCAACAGCTTATTCCATGCACTTTTCTCCCCCTGGGACGTGTCGAGCCAAAAGGGAGAGTTATATCGTCAAAGTTTGATTTATATGTTTTGCTCAACAAGTCACTGAAAATTGACTTGTGGGCCTGGGACTAGAGCTCCTTTTAAATAATGCTTTTAAATACAACAAAAATAAATAACTTGTCTAAAGCAATTAGAAAATAAAGCTACCTATAATTACGTTATGATTTTTAAAGCTAAATAAATATTCATAGAAAGATGCTTAGGTTTATCTTAATAATTTGAAAGTATACACTTACTAAGAGAAATATTATTTAAGAGCAAAAATGTAATGAAGGTAAATGGCTTACAATGTCTACATTTTTATTCAAATAAAATGCATGTCAAATCCAAGAAATCTTTGTGATATCTTGACAGAATATGAACCCTCTTCGATCTCATAAGGAATAAAATATGTCAAGGCAAAGTAAAAAATAGTCTAGGTTTGTTTTCTTAATGTCTCTTCTCCATTTCGTATTTTTTTAATTGATAAAATTCTAGACACACATAAATATTCCAATAAAAATCCTAAAGAACCTCTTTCCCCGCCTCTCATTAGGTATTATTATAAACTTTTCTTTTCTCACAATATAAATAATTTCCTAGAGTATAAAAGCTTCGGCGCCAGGCCAGTCAGGTCTCCAACTCTCTTTTCTATTTTGTTTTGATTTGCCATGTTTGTTTGGGCATTTTTTTTCGGTTTAAACATACATAACGAGCCATAAATAATTAAATTAATTAAAATTTAAATTTATTACGCTGTGTGTGCGGTAGACAATGTCCGAACGGCATTTTTCGTTGCCTTTTCGTAGCACTGGCCAAGTGGCGAGCGGAGCACGCGGCGTATGCGCAATGTGGCAATGGCGCACACACAAACACACACACGCACACATTCCGAGTGGCCGCTGCATTCTGAGCCTTGTTTGATGCGACGGCCGTGATAAGGCGACAATTGTCAACAATTTTATTAGGCCCACTGTCCACCGTCTGAGCCAATCGAGCCAATCACGAAAATGGTTAGCGTTGACCATTTCGAGCGGCTCTTAAAGTTCGACTTTGCCGTATTCCATTGGAAATGTTTTTACCAGTTTGTCATTTTGTTCTATTTGCCAATATATATACGCACACTCAACCCCTGCGAGCTCTATACACGCAATTTGTTGTGTGTGCCTCTTTTTTTTTCGTACGATTTGCTCTTTCTGGTTTTCATTTGCTGTCCGATTGCAAATTGTCTCTCGTTTCGCCGAGTTTCGCTCGTTCGATTTGGCAAATCGTGTGCGTTTCGCATTTCGCATTTCGCATATACTCGCGCGCGCAGGCCTCATTGCGGCGATTTTTTGTTTGCCAGCATATAGCCGAGCACATAGATATAGCCTGCCTTGAACCCGATCGCCGGTGGAGAGGTCAGATCGGGTCCTACTCAAGTTACTTTCTTTCCAGCGCACAGATCGTTGGTGGTGATTAGGATTTGTTTCGATGCTGAAATTAACATAAGTAGATCTTTAAGCAAAGGTTGACTGTTGATTTTGACTTTATTATTTTGTTAGTTTTATTTTTTAAAAATAACATTGTTATTATTAATTTTTATTAACTTGCAAAGGGTATTATGAGTTTAGTCCGAGGTTTTCAAAGCAGTAGCAGGAGTCCCGATTAGACACCATTAGACGAGTCGATCTAGCCTTGTCCATCTCTCCGTTTGTACGTATTTCAGAAAAAAAAATTCACAACGATCTTAAATCAATTTTAATGAATAATTCTTATTTTGAGAACTGTTGAAAGTAGTTTCCTTTTCATTTCAAGATAGCTTCTTATCAAAAAACCAAATTTTTTAACAATTTCATTTCGATTTCAATGAAAGTCTCTTTATGAAAAAGTGAGCTGAAATGCTCTTTGAATGCTCTCTTCTCTTTCTGAGTGTAATATATTATATAAGTCGAAACGACCAATTATATAGACAACTTCTTTGTTTTTTAACATATTTGTCTCTACTCTAAGATATGATTTTCTATGATTTCAGAATTACGAAATTAATTTTTCTTAAAACGGGCGACAGTTATGTACATATTATTATTTTATATATATAATTATAAGACCGAAAATTATCAGGAATATAATAGAACAATCTACATAACTTCGTTATTTTTTATGATATTTATTGTAAGCTCGAAATGTTGATTTATTATTATTATCTAAAGTATTAAAAAAAATAATTTTCTGTCGAAATTTTGACTATTTTTATGATATTTATTGTAAGCTCGAAATGCTGATTTATTATGATTATGTAAACTATTAAAAAAAAATTTCCTGTCGAAATTTTGACTATTTAGGCTTAGTTTTGTTTGGCCCCGCGAAGTTAACTTTCTTTATTGTTGTGTATAATTTTAACTTAGATAAGTTTGAAACAAATTGAGTACTTCTGTTGTTCTTTATTTTTTTTTTTTTGTTTATAGGTTTTTTTATTAAATGTAATTGTTTTATAATTCGCTGTTAGATTACAATTTAAAGTACAACTTTAATCCGTTCTTCTACCGCTCAAAGGAATGTAATATAATGAGTACATATATCAATCTACATTTTAGTGCCTAGACAACTTCCAGTGAATTAACTGAGAGCCGCAGAACTATCCATCAACGCGGGCTCATACCCCAGACCATGACCACATCGTTGCCTGTTTTTTTTTTTGCCTTGCGGCCATTGCAAATGTCATTTCTGAGATATTTTCATGGCTCCCAAGAAACAAGCAAAGCCCACGCCGGCACGTACTCACACATACATACATTTAATTTAAAGCGTACACACACAGAATAGACTTTAATTAAAATTGTTGAATTAAAATATCTAAACTGCTCTGTACTTACAGTTTACGGCAAGCGGGTGATTTCACGCTCCTGCTTTTACGAGGACATGGACGATCCGGCGGACAAGTGTGCCAATGACCAGACCTCGTCCTACATCAAGACCGTCTACTGCCGCACCTGCACCACGGATGGATGCAACGGAGCCGGCGGATCTACTCCCTGGGCCGTTCTGCTAATCCTGCCCTTCCTGGTGGCAGCATTCCGGCAGACATGCAAATGAGCCAATGAGGATCCGGAACCGGCCCGGACTTAATTGCGGGACTGCAAGCTGAAGTTAAAGTTGGCCGGGAATCTTTCGGTGCTTAGCCCCCCCCCGGACTTAACTGGATTTCTTCAACGAGTTTTTAGTCACTTTGCCCCCACGAATCAGCACAAATCACACGCGAAGGGTCGCAGCTCCATGTCCCCGCGCCATCATCCAGGATTCAGCAGCATTCACTAGATGTTACTTGGTCTCCCACACAAAAAGAAAATAGAAAAACAAAAACAAGAAACAATCAGTTATTTGTAGTCACTCACAGATCCACACCCATCATTCAACACTCGATCACACACTTAACTTTGTTGTAATTTGTACATCTTTGTAATATCTTTATTATGTATTTGTAATTGTACTGTCTCGGTTATTGGCCGCAGCCTCTTACATAAATAAATAAATCGTAATTAGATGGTATATACCTATGAGTTGTGTGTTTATTGGAGTTGGTTTCAGTAAGCAGAGTTTTTTGGTAAATAACTTTCTTTTAATATACTGTTTATAAGGTTTGATAAATACCTTAAAATAAACAAAACTTTTAAATGCCTCGTGAGATTTTTAAACAAAAAAGGTCAGACATTTACTACCTACTTTATCGAGGGTGTCACACAATCAAGACTTTTTAGAGGGCCCAAAATGGGTGAACGATCTTATCTGTCCGTTTAGATTTTCACATTTTTCCATGTCGAAGAGTTCCGTGAACTTTTTATCAGATACAGTTGATCTTGGGTTATTTCGTTATAGGCATTGCGAAAAATTGGAGTCTTATCCTTTGGCATCTGTGTAGACGTTCATCATTGCATACTTTCATGCTGTGCGAAATAAAGGTGCTTAATAATAGCATACTTTCAGGCTTTACTAAATAAAATTTTTATTTGGTACATAAATTAGGCAGCTCAAGTATTCTACTAAAAGTGGATGAGGCTCAAAATAAAATGAGAGATGCGTTCTAGCTAGAAAAAAGAGCAACTGACTTGCCACTAGAGATGCGCATCCAGCTAGAACGCTCTATTGAGCAAGACCGTATCTCACTTACCCCTAAAAAAAATACATAAAGTACATACTTGCTGAGAAATATAAGTCATAACTTCTAACTATACAGTGTAGGTCTTGACACACTCCCCTCCCCAGATATCCAAAATGTTGCAGCCCCCCAAAAAAAAGTCCAATCCCGATCCTGGACCCACGACCTCATCGAGCAGACGTCATCGCCTCGATCCTGTGCCGCAGTGGAGTCGTGTGCTGGACCACAACACCAACAGCGATGGGCAACAGAAGAGGCGGAACGAGCGCTACCAGGTGGAAATACCCAACCGCCTGTGGTCGCTGTTTGGCAAAGTGCATCCGGTGGTGGCGGAGCTGAACGTCAAGGAGTCTCTTCCTTTCGGTGTGATAGCCCCTCCCGGTAGAGCGTTGGCCTGCTGTGTGATGGCTTGCTGTGCCGGAAGCTTCCACTCGCTGGACTACTGGGACTCGCAGCTGATGGACAGGATTATGGTGAATGGGCAGGACTATCACGATGCCAGCTTGGCGGGCAGGCAGCGAAGGGATTCGGGGTCGGGAGGTGAGCTGATGCTAGAGAATCTCGGTACTGCCTGCTCTCTGGACGGTCAACCCTTTTGGCTGGACATTGAGAAGTTCAGTTGCGGCAAGCTGTACAACAAGAACAAGAGCCTGGGCTCTGCCCTGAGTGTGTTCTTTGCCCATCACTTGCAGACCGGGATCCTGCAGCTAAAGGATCAGGCCTTGGCCTTTGGTTACATCCCAGAATATGCCTCCGGGGGCGCCTTCTTTATGTTCCATTGTCAGGCCGAGGGGAAGCCGCTGTTTAAGGACTTTGAGACTGCCCCGTATGTTTTGAGGATGCGCCAGCTGAAGCAGCTACTCAACTGCATCCTGATCACGCTGGACGAGCGCCACCACAACGTACCCTTCAAGATACACAAGGTCCACTGTGTGCCAATGGCTGCCTATATGTAGATTATGGCTATATCTAAATGGGGATTTTAAATTAAGCAGTTTACAGATTTTCTCAAAACTAAATTTTAATGCCTTAGAAATTTATTTTTCTCACTTTCTTTTTCTCTCCAATAAAACTAAAAACTAAAAAAATGCTTCTCGTTATATGAATTAATAAATCCGAGTACAGGGAAACCAATGAGAAAAATTATAATTATAATCCTAATGAACTGAAGAAGCTGCTTATAAAAGCTGTATATTTATTATTTGTTAAGGAACTGGAAAGAAGGTTTCAAATATGTACTTAAAAGCAGAATAGCGTCTGTATTAAACTATAAAAAATCCCCACAGATGATCTAATCTACAAAGAATTATGTATTTTGATGTCTCTTTTATTATCTTGAATAGAAAATGTACAGAGATCAGAGTGTTCTGCTTACGAATACCGCCTGGAGCTCTCCTAACCCGACGAGGCCCACATTAAAAAATACATTTCTGCCAAGCAAATCAAAAGTAATTGTCTCACATCACTGCGCTTGACATTGTCGCCGACTGCGATGCATTTGGTTTCCTTCCTTTAGCTCAATCTATTATACAATAAACATATATGCATTATATATACTTATATATATACATGATTCAGTCACCACAACCCCCAAGCGGAAATGAGTTCAGTCCCGTCATTCAATTGGCGAAATGTTCGCTAATTGCCAACCACGCAAATTTGGAATCTCCGCAAAGTATTCTCTCTCTGCCCAACTCCGGATGACTTCTGACCCTCGTCAATTGAGCGTAGGCTTTGCTTGAGACTTGGACTTGGATTGACTGCGATGATAAATGACTGGCAAAGTTTGGGTGCCGTGCCTTGGTAGCGTGATAATTCCATTATGCTTTAATTAAAATCACATAAAATCGGCGGTGTGTATAAATAAAATTTGTCACATGGCACGAAAACCGAAGGCTGTCATAGAAAAAAAGGAAAACACTTGCGAAAATCGCAGTGAAAAAAAACAACCCAAAAGAAATGAAAATATAATAAAATAAAAAATGGGTGGCAACTAAGCCGCCAGTAAAGCGTATAAAACGTTTTGGCCATTTAAACTTGTCGCACGGCTTTTAGTTTATTTTTACGTTTTTTTTTATCTTTTTGTGTTGTGGTTGTAGTAGTTGTGTTGGCCAGCGAAAATGTCGTACAGAGTTTCCAATAAAACTGGCCATTTATCATGAGGCGGCCGGGGCTTTTTACTTTGGAAAATCGAAGCGAGAATCGACAATCGAATGTTACGCATACGCCCCGGAGGGCAGCTGCTGCTAGCTGCTGCTGCTGTTGACTGTTAGAGCTGCGCATGCGCAAACATCGAATCAGGCGGCGGCTATAACCCCGGCTTTAACTCGGCCCGATCTGCTCGATCGATATTTCACGCTTTGTCGAATTTATTTTGGCTACTGGGGAGGAGCCTCCCCACTAATGCCGCAGATTAGTGTCAAGATTTGCATACGAAATCGTATGTCTGCCAGGTGCGTGTGTCGCCAATTTGGTAAGAGTGTTGCCAAATTTGGCCAATTCCGCGCGAGCTCATGAATCATTTTCGGTGACACCGCACGGTGGTGATGTGAATCACTTTGAATGCGTTTAGTAGTTACAGATCCAGATATAGATATGTACGTCGCTGCCTAATGGCTGGGAAGTGGTTAAAGGTCTTTGGCTGATTTATATCACCTCAAAAGTGGTGGTAAGTGCTTGAGGCTGTCTTTGAAATTTTGTGTATATATTTTTACAGATTATTATGGTTCTTTTACCGTTCCCTGCAAAGTTCAACGTTCAAAGTTGCTAGAAAAGCTTTATGTTGGCGCCGCGAATGCCTCGACTTAGCCAAGTTTCCAACCAGTTAGTTTTAGGGTTACCACTTGTAGATTTTGTGCTTGAATTCAAAGTTTATTAATTTAAAACTTTTCCGTTGGAAAGAAAAATTTATTTATATTTTCTTAAATCATTTAAAATAATAATTCTTTTTAGGCAGTGTCTTAAATTTTACTTTTTAAATACTTACTATAACTAAGGCTCTACCTTCTTAATAGTTACAGACACACATATTTATATATTAACTATTACATATTAACATATTGAGTGCTTTAGATTACATTTATATTATTATTATTTAGTTATTTTTTATTGTTTATTATTTTATTTATTTATTTGCATTATATCTAAATATATGTTACTGATTTTGTAAGCATGAACCCTATTTTTTTTATTTTTATACCCTTGCAGGGTATTATAATTTTAGTCAGAAGTTTGCAACGCAGTGAAGGAG